>APFE031617059.1:103737-122058 GCA_000404065.3 Pinus taeda | reverse complement strand
AAACTAAATATTAAAAAAAAAAAAATTGAACCTTGTGGCTCAAAGTTAGCTTTAGCCGAAAAACTAAATATTTTTCTCAATGTTTCTGATTTTCCGAAATCACACTAAGGTGCAGGGAAAAGAGCATACGCATGAGAAAAAATCCTTCCTTTCTGTTTCTGATTTGCCCAGATCGCACAGAGTCGCAGGGCAAAGAGCATACGCAGAAATAAAAGGTATAGATCCGGTTAAAGAAAAGCTAAATAAACCTAAACCGAAACCGAAATAAGCAGAGAGAAAATAACAGTGAACTGCAAATAAAGACTGTATACCTCCAGATCTTAAAAATGACGCAGATAGGGCTACCGGAAACCTTTTCGCGTGAAACGAAAGGGGTTCCTCACTAGAACAGATACTCAGAACACAACAGAGCAGTCCTCTCGGCCCGAAAGTAGTCAGAAACAGTAGATCTAGGAAACGACAGCCGCATGCAGTTCTACCGGCTTCAGATTTGGATCACCAACGGACGCGGCCTCAAATAGCTGTGATTCCATGTAGGAATATACAGGGTAAGTTCCTTCAAACAGAACACCAGAAGGACACCGCTCACAAACAGATCACAGATCAATACACAGTATTTTGACGTGGTTAAAACCCTCAGAGAGGGAAACAGTCCACGGCCTGCGCCAACGTGGCTACTACAGGCAATTTATTAATAAAAGAATGAAAATTTACATAAGCTTCTCTCATGCACGGTTAACCTATAAATGACCCTCCATGCGCTTTAAATAGAATTCATGGACCAATCGGGTGTCAAGCCACGGATCAAGTGTCGGTAATACCGAGGAGAGAATAAACCATTGGATCACTACATATCGTGACCGTCGGATTGTAAGTTACAAAATGTACAACGGTAAAGAAACACACTTTACCTAAATCTATACCTAACTCTATATTAGACCAAGTTGAACTTAACTATTCCCTATGTGTCGGAATATCCTAACATACCGCTCTTCAATTGTGACGCTAGCTCTTTAATTGTAACGCTGGTAAAGCATTGAAAACACTAGGGCACAAAACCCTAATCTACAAAAGTACTTCAACCTGTCCGTAATACATCATTCAACGAATTGGTTATCCGACATATCTACCATTAAGTCAATCTTGCCATAAATTATATAATCAATTTCATTTAGATCAACGCCATCTCAATATACTAACGTGCGACAACACCATATAATTTCAACGCCATAAATAAACGTTAGAGATAATAATATGTGTTGCATTGTGGTGATACTAGGCAAGACTGGAAGGTATTCCACAATCGCCCAACGATATCAAAGTTATTCAATAATTAATGCTCTCTCACCATTGGCACCTGATTCAACGATTTGATAGTAGAAGAAAACTTTTTCAAGGGACCACAAGCAATGACCTATGATGGTATCTTCAAGGCCATGCTAAAAGAAATTTTCTTCACACCCAATCGCACTCTATCATCGCCTCAACGATTGTTCATTTTCCTCAACAATTTTTCCATGCTAATATCCTTTCCAACAACATTAATTCCAATATTGCTACTCCGTGTTCAATGAGTTGTATAAGAGGAAATAGGTTGTTGTATAGAATGGGAATAGAATTTGTTTTTTTTTCTTTTTTCTTTCAAAGGAGCACTTATTGTTGTAACTGAATCTTGTTCCAAAATCTGGATTCACTGAGAAGGAATAGTGGTTTTCAACCATGTAAAGGTTGACGTGAAGTTAATTCCAAGTTGTCATTATAAATATATTAACCATATAATGCCATATCACTAATGCAAATCCAATAGATATTATCACTAATCAAATGATAACGTTGTCGTTGTAACATATTGTGGAATGTATAAGAAAGAAATCAATGCGTGTTTGTTGTGCAACATCCTATTGTAATAACTCTGACACTGTTATGGCGCTTTAACCAGCAGGTTATGTAACACATTTCATGTATGTGTTTCCTCAGATCTAGAGGTAACGCATATGTAGATTATTTGTCATAACACACTTTATTGCTGTAAAATTAATAACGTGTAAAGAACCTCTTTCATTTGAATCTACTTCATCTGCAAATATTTGGGATATCATTGCAACACATCCCAATTCATCGCATAATCTAGCACCTCGAATATTATCAAGGTATCCACAATACCTGCTCTTCATGTATTGAACAATGTTACTCAATTATTTCCAGCGATGCAATGTCATAACACTGCTACCCTGTTGTGGATGCCAAGCTGAGAATGTCATATTATGTGAATATGTGACTGATATATCGCTGGGAAATTCCATCCATTGAGAATAATGTCTAGCATATCGTTGGGCATTAACGCATTGGTTCTATAACTGGCACTGGTTATGTAAATGTTCTGAATACAAATTTGAAATGCCAAGCCTATCTCTATCAGATAAACCTACTTCCATAATCTTGCCAACTTTCTCTCTACTAGGCAATGTAACATACTTCGACAGATAATACTTCAATATCCATTACTCCACTACTATGCTAACCTCAACCAATTTAGCATACATAACTTACTTGACTTCCTTTACTAGAGATGATACAGATGTATGTGATGCTTGCTCATCAGATTGTTTGACAAGGGTTACTAGTACATTTAGTTGATCACTTAGACTACATAGATCCCTTTTGTTTCTTGCAGCTTCCTTTTTATATTACTGGTTTGAGATTCTAGAAATTGCTAAAGCTTAGCGGTTCTAGTTATTGTAGATTTTGTAGTAGCCTTTTTGCAACAAAAAAAAATTCTCTTGTTATCTTCCAGCGTTTCTTTTGGATTGCTTCAAGTGTCACTTACTACTACAAGTTCTCAAAGAAGTGACACATTCCCTTTTGTAACTTTCTCCTTTCCAATATAATGATAAATTTCTCCATTGAAAAAAATCAATTAGTGATCCAAAATCCAGTTGGTGTAGCCCAGACCTAGTATAACTTCTCAATTTCTAATTAAAATTTGAACCATTCATAGCTCTGCAACCTTTTTTTCCTTTCTTTTAAAGCATTGCATTCGAAGATGATTTTAATTATTTGAAACTAGATAGTGCTTCCTCAAGCACAACATTTGCCACTTTCCTCTGCTGCAACACCTTGTTTGACAAGGTTGTTTCCCAAGAATTGTGATGATTTATTTTGCAATTAGTGCAACCCTCTTTTTCCTTACAAAATATTCAACATTATTAAATTTGTGATGAAGCTACTATACACAACTTTTAGATCCTCTACTTATGTTGGCCCAACATACTACAAAATCATCTTTCTTTGAATCCTTTGTGAGATATTTATGAATTGATGGAGGATACATCACTGACTTCAAATTATTTCTAAGACATTAGAGATAGCTTTGCAGTGGGGTCATTTTCTTTTTCTTTTGGTGCAATTTGGATATAATATAGTGGAAATTCCATCCACTAAATTGTCTTTTATTATCCAATACTTTATTCAATATGTTTTCAAGAGTATAAAAGTATTTCACACTTACATATTCAAGGCTTTATTGTCAATATTGGGGTTTCTCTCCCCCTCAGGTGCTAGTGATCTAACTCTGATAGATTCTTGTTTTCTTTCTTGAGTAACTCCCCCTGAGGCCAAGCTATGTCAGTGGTTGTTATTTATTATTTGTTTTCCACACTTTCTTAGGTCGTATTCTCTTTTTTGCATTTATTTCATAGTTTTCTCTTCTTGAAGTTGATCCCATATTTTGTCTAGTGCTCTTTAGAATATATGGCAGCTTATAATCATTGGATTTGTGGTCAATATTATTACACACAAAACATCTTCTGTGGCCAAGAAATGGAGAAAATGATGTGTTTTTCTTTTGGGTTCATGTTTTTATTCATATACACTTTGAATTCAACAAATATGTCCAAATTTGTTGGAAGAATCACCACACCTCTATGAAATCTGTAATTTCCACCATGGGGATCCTAGTTACTTGTTTGTAAATTTTATCAACAACAAACCTCCACATGGTATCACCCAGGTTCATTCCCCGAGTTGGGTTTGAGGGAGGGTGTTGGAAGAATTAGAGCACCTCTATCGAATCCATAATTTCTACCCTAGGGATCCTAGTTACTTGTTTGTAACGTTTACCAACACCTACGGGTTTTGGTGTAACCACAACCCTCCACATTGTTAAACACACATGGGCAACAAGAGAATCTGAAGGATAAAACATAAGAGTACATTTTTATTAACAACTAATATACATTTATAGTCAATATTGTGACCATTGGGTTCCACATCCCAAGGTCTCTTGGACTCCTTTTGTCTATTCGGCTTCCACCCTAACCCATTGAGGATTAGGTGTCCAACATTCCCCCCTTAATCCGAAGGGTTATGTATGAGTCCAAGAAGAGAGATCTAATACAAAATGTGCAAAAATGCATGGCAGCACTAGGCTGAATGTGCTATTGAAATGTTGGTATAAAGGGTGGTGGTTTAAGGATGACACCAACAGTGGAATACTTAGTGCAATTCTAGAACTCTTCCAAAATTGGCAAGAAGTTGAATTCTTCTGCTGGAGGAAGTGCTCCTATTGTTTTGAAGAGGGAAACCTTCAACCATGAAAGGGAGGTCTCACCCGCATAAAAGGGAGAACTTCAACCTGAAAAGGGAAGTCTCAACCTCTGATGGTTTAAGGATGACCAACAACTCTAGAATGCTTAATGCAATTCCTGGAACTCTCCCAAATCTAGCAAGAAGATGAAGTCTTCTACTAGAGGAAGTGTCCTCAATTTCGTTCCTGGAATTCTCCCGAAACTGGCAAGAAGCTGAAGTCTTCTGCTAGAGGAAGTGTCCCAAGTTCTTTGAAGAGGCATTATCAGTTGAAGGCATGCTCAGGGGCATCTTTGTTTCTGGCTACAACTCTGAAACTTATGTGGTAGGTTGTAGCTCAGATTTGCTTGATGTGGCTTTGAAGCTTGTAGATGACCATCATTTCTCCCCTGTCAAATACAAGGTGAGATGATGGAGAAAACTCAACTACAAGATTGTTCAATACTTTGGAACAAGTTTTGACGTGTGACTAAAATATCTTCTCGACTGTTGATTCCCATTGCCATCCATCCTAGATGAATCTTTTTTCTTGTAGGACGTTTGTTTCTGAAGCATCTCTGTGAAGAATGGGTGGTTTTATGACAGTGCTTACATGGATGAAGATCAAAACAGTGATCTTTCAAATGGCCAACTCAGTCACAGTGTTGGAATTTCACAATCTATTGTTGTTGTTGTTGTTGTGGAAGAGGGGCAGAATCTGGAACAACTAGCGGTGAACTGTCATGAGGAGTAGGTGAACTGTCATGAATGAATCCAGCACTTTGAAATTGGATTGGTTTGGAGTAGTCTAGAATATGAAAGGACAAGTCACTGTCATATCCAATACTAGTTGTGTGCTTGTTATGGACAAGCTATTCCCAAGGTCTAATGATGGGCTTGGAAAATGCAGACCAGTTTCTGCATCTGCATATACAACTGCTGCTTTATTCGGTACTAAATCTAAACCAACTGTAAAATTATTGACTTGCTTCTGATGGGTAACATTATTGACTTGCTTCTGATGGGTTGCAGTCTCAATGTTCTGAACAGAAACATGTTCAAAATGACTCCTCTATTTTAATTCTTCTTGTTGTAGCTGAGATTCAAGCTACAAAAAATCATTTTTCTCTTGTGCATTTTGTAGACAGGCCTCAATGTCTATGAGAGAAACTTTGCTTACTTTTACTGTATCATGATTGGTAGACAATATCAGAGTTTTGAGGAACTCTAATACTTCATTGATTCTGGCCACTTTTTATTCAATGTGAGATTTACACCTTAAAAATTGATCACAACTACTACTCAATGCAGAAAAGTAATACCCACTCACAGTACACAGTAATATCCTTTATAAATGTTAGCAAATAATCAATGTGCAACCAAAAAGCACAAATTAAATAAAAAGTGTATCAATGCAACAATTAATTAAGTCACGGTTTCATTAACCATAGAAACATAATTTTGACCAGTAAAGGAACCAACAAATCAGTCACCTCGATTAGACTGTTCCTCTGGCCTGTGAGGAATTTAGAAATATGGAATTAGGTTGTAAAGATTGTTGTCCAAGTTCTTCTTCGTAGTGAGAAGTGCCTTTGCATTCAAATCTTTGAGCAACTAGGTTCTATTCAAGACACTTTCTTTGTTGAGACTACAGAGGGAACATTTGTTGAATTTGAAAATTCTATTCAGAAGGACACTTCCAAGACTCCAATTCCCTGAGGTACAATTCATCCTTTGACTCGTTATGTCATGAATTATATAAAGTTCCTTTTTGATTATACAGATATTTTCAAACAACTTATAGATGAGAAAAAGGAAGCTATTTTAAGGCAGCTTTCAGATGGGTTCATAGAATTTGCTGAAGAAGATCACCAACATTCAATATATGTTCAGACCAGTGATCAATGTAATACACCAAGACAATGTTCAATATATGGGGCAATGTTCAAAACGGGGAAGCCTTTAAACACCACGAACTTTCAATTAGTCTCCCAAGCTTATAATTTAAACAACATAAATGTATTGTTGTGAGTCACAGATTTGATAGAAGTTACAGTTCAGAATGTATCAACAACATCAATTATAGAGAGTAGGTCATCGGGGAAGTTGTTACAATTATTGTCGAGAACCCTAGGAGTGCACCGGGCAAACAAGGATGAAGATAGTGCTTTAACAATATCTACATGTCTATTGAATAAATGTTGCTCCGAAAATTGTTCATGAAAGTCTCCATAATCAAATCCTAGATGATGAATTTCATGCACAACACGTAAAGGTTGTCAAGACATGAGAAGCACATGAAATGTCAGGATGGAGATAATGTTGTGCTCCGTTCGGAGGAGATACACAAGATTTCTACCAAGCCCAGCACAATGATACGCCAAAAACAGTATTTAAAAAACAACGCATATATCAGCTATGAAAACAACGCATAGGTTCCCTCATCCTAAACATAAGCATCTTGATGAGAACCTTGGCTTGAGATATCTTATGAATTTGGTAGCATTGACTATGGCTCCTCCTGTAATGGCGTCCTTTATCATCTTGTCTCTGCTGTAATGATTATCAGTGAAAGACATGGTTGCTTCAATCATAGCACCACTTATTAAAGCATTTTTTCAATCACGCCTGCCACGAATCCTTTCTACTCCATATTCTGAGATTCGAACTCGAAGCCTAGGCACAAGAGGAGAAGGTGATCATCATAGTGGCATGTGCCAATGATTTTCTTGTTACGAAGAAGGCGCTTCCTTAATGGAAGCCTCAGTTAGCTCTTTCGCATGACTGGAGGGTTGAAGTCCTTCGAGCCATTCTTAGAATCCTGAGACCAAATTTACTAAAATCCTTAGACCAGTCACTGGGTGCAGTGGATGCATATGGTTTTCCTCTCATCATCCATGTCGATAGGCCAAATTATAGAGGCTTGAACTGAAATTTCTTTGTAATGCAAGTCAAGAAATCGATAAATCACACACAAATTTCTTTAATTCAAGTCCAAGAAATCGATAAATATAGAGCATTTAGAGCCATTTCTTTAAAATGGAAATTTATTATTCAAATTTAATGAAATTTTAAATTGATGGGTAGAACGCACTAAATTTGTTGAGACAGTCAAAACCAGATATCATTGACAACCACAGAGGGTTCAGGATTTAGGTGGCATTAAAATAGTCAAAGAATCAGGTGCATCATATACAGTTCCAGAGGTCAGGTAATGCATATCACTAACCAGATATCACTGACAACCACAAAGAGTTCAGGATTTAGCGGGGGCATTAAAATAGCCAAAGATTCAGGTGCAGCATATACAGTGCCAGAGGACAGGTAACGCAAAAGAAAGTCTTATGGAATTCGTCTTCACATACAATGGTTCAACAGAGTAACTATTGAAACCATTTTCATTTCCAAAGGAGTGTTATGCAATAATGGAAAACTTGAAAAATTGAAGGAATTAGCATATGGTAGTGTTTAGTGTTAAGGACTGACAAACACTCATGGCCACATAATTTATATGTCAGTGTTGGCAAGCTCACTAAAGTGGCATTTCTTAGTAGCGTAGGTCTGATAGTAGAGTAGAAATAAAGGTCACAAAAACAAGTGGCTCACTTATGATTGAGCGGGTTATGAACATACTGGCTCTGATACCATGTTAAACACACATAGGCAACAAGAGAATCTAAAGGATAAAACATGAGTACATTTTTATTAACAACTGATATACATTTATAGTACATATTGTCACCCTTGGGTTCCACATCCCAAGGTCTCTTAGACTCCTTTTGTCTATTCTGCTTCCACACTAACCCATTGAGGATTAGGTGTCCAACAAAATTCATTACAGAAATGACAGTAACCATAAAATTGATTTGTGTACCTAGCAGTTGATTCGCTTTTGTGATTTTTTCATGATGGATCCTTCTGGTTTGCTGCATCTCCTGATTTAATTTGATTTCATTTCTCTTACATTCAGCTATAAAAAAATCTCCTTTGGGATCTTCCAAATTTGTTCAACTTCTCATTAGGTGCAAATAACCTTTTTACAAAGGACATTTTCTTCAATTCATTCTTTCCACTTTGATTTTGTTGCTTATCCTTGTTTATTTCTTTTCCAATCATGTTGTTGTTGGATTCTTCTCCTATAGGTCTTTTTAGAACTTCATTATCCTTTATGGTTTCCTTTGAGTTATTAATCTTATATTTTGAGTCCTTCATGGATACATTCTCTTCTTCTAGCTTTATACACAAAATTTTATTTTCATCTAGATCACTTCTAACTGAGACAATCTCAACCTCTAATCTTCCATATTGTCCCTCTTTCTCCTTTAGTTGATGTTCATAATCTCTCCTAATCTCCTTGCTTCTTCAAGACATGTCTTCAGACTAACAATTTCTTCCTTGTACTCATGCTCTCTCTCATCACATATCTCCAAACTTCCTTTAGGTCTTTGATTTCATTCTTCAATATTTCTATTTTATTCAAGGCTATGTCAAGATTGGCTTGATATTTAGCTAAATTTATTTTTGACAAGACTTTTTCTTCTTTCTCTTTTCCTTCTCTTTTTCGACAGTGCAAATAATAGTGTCTCCTTCATGCATGAGCTACAATCTGTTTGAAATTTATTTTACAGAATTTAAGTCTATTACTGTATCAAAATCCTTATTATGAAGATTTTTATATATAACACATTTTCCCTTACAATTCCATTGTTGTTCTTGTGTAGAGGGAGAGTCTTTACAGTAGCAATCACATACTAGTTTCCATACACTAGACCCATAAGCTATCAGTTCAGATTTTACCTTATCTCTCCATTCATGAAATTTTGTTGCATTTAGCACAAATATAGTTTTATAGTCCATGAATAAACCAAAACTACTTTCACAATATTAGGCTTACACCAAAGGAACTTGGCTTTGATACCAATAAACTAAGAGGATGGGTGAATCAGTTTAGTCCATTCGTGGACATTAAAATTATTTTCATTAAACTCATTAACTAAAACATTACATGAGAACCTTAACAAATAATGACTAACATATTGAACATGTGAACAACAAGTAATAAGCAAACCAAACATCATAGTAACACATAATAACAACTCATATTGACACCATATATAAGTGGAAACCCATAAAGCGAGAAAACCATGATTTTATTATTGTTGTGATGCAAAGGAAAGCTCCTACTCCTTATTACATCTTATTTTATATAGGCTCCAACCTATAGGAGGCTTCTACCTCAATTTTTTTGTAAGCTACAATATGCAAGGAAGCTCCAGCACCCATATGTTTTATGCAGGCTACAATCCACAAGAGGCTCCTACCTCAACCAACTCCAATTAGATATTTATCAAGCCACAACTTGAAAGGAGACTACAATCTACTGATATAAACAAGAAACAACAATGTGAGGGTTTACCTGGTCATAAATTATGCATATCTCCATCTTCATTTCTACCTCTTCTTCCCTTCAAATTTGCTTCACATAATCTTCATATGTGCCAGGTAACTAATGCATAACACCTTAATCAACTCTCACACCTTTTCCAACACTTTAACCAATATGCCCTCGAAAATCACATCTTTTATAAAGATAGTTTGATGTTTGTTTGTATCCCACATAAGAATATGAAGTGAACAGGCTTGACTCTTTTCCTTCCACTCACTCCTTTCCAAACTCTTTATATTTTGAATATTAGAAAACAAAATAAATACGCCACCAAATATTAATTTAAACCACATGTAATGATTAAATGTATCAACATAATGGAAACATCATGTAAAATTATAGGAATAACATATGACCATTCATTCCTCAAGATCAATAACAAAATTTAACATTAATGCATAACAATAATCTTCATGCCATTGTCTCAACAACCTTGCCTTTGTTGTCATGGAGTCTTGCCTTGCATCACAACAATTTTCTCCAACAAACCAATCTTCAAATCATCCTTATGCACAACACATGCAAGCATCAATGTTCTGCTAAGCCATCAAGGTATGTATTGCTCCTTTATTGTACTATCATCAAGCATATCAAGCATAAAAATTTTCTTTGTTATTGCTCCTTGCCTTGTTGTTTCTCCTTTTCCTTTATTGTTCTTGCTATTGCCTTGTTGTTGGGTTGTATTATATTCTTTCCATGACTAGCCCATGTAGTTAATTGGGGGTTAGAGGGGGGAGGTCACATGGTGTTTGATGTGTACCACTAACCCCACTTTATGGGGTCCGGGGCAGTGCCCTGGAAAACTTTGGTTTTGGACCCTATGTTAGGTTGCACAGACCCACCTATGGTTTTGTACATGTTTTTCGCACATGGTTTTGGATGTGATGGTTTTTGGTCCATGGTATTGGATGCTTCAGAATGTACAAATATGTATTATAACATTGAAAGGAACATAATGAAAAATCAAGCTAGTAGTCTCGGTTTTGGGATCCAGGGGAAAATCTCTATGTATATGTGTTTTATGTGTTATGTATATGTGTTTTATGTGTTAGAATTTGTATGCAGGTAATTTCTGTATGAGGTTAAAATCTACATTTGGTATCAGAGGTTGTGTTCAAGTATGGGGTTAGTACACGGAGTTATAAGGATAGACTGTGACAGCCAAAGTGCAGTTTTCTTGGCAAGGAACCCTGCATATCATTCAAAGACAAAGCACATTGATGTTCAGTATCACTTTGTGAGGGATATGATAGAAGACAAAAAGGTGTTGTTGGTAAAGGTGGACACTTTGAAGAATACTGCAAATGCATTGACAAAATCTATGAGCTCTGAGAAGTTCTCTTGGTGTAGAGAGACAATGGGCATTTTAGGGATGGAAAAATGACTAAGCTCTCTTGTGGCCCCCTGTGGAAAGAAAACAAAAAGTTGAAGAATGTTGGGTTGTGTTATATTCTTTCCACGACTAGCCCATGTAGTTAACTGGGGATTAGAGGGGGGAGGTCATAGGAGGTTTGAGATGTACCTATAACCCCACTTTATGGGGTCCAGGGCAGCACCGCGGAAAATTTTGGTTTTGGACCCTATGTTAGGTTGGGCGAACCCACCTATGGTTTTGTGCATGTTTTTCGCACATGGTTTTGGATGCGATGGTTTCGGTCCATGGTATTAGGTGCTTAGGCATGTATAAATATGTATTATAACATTGAAAGGAACATAATGAAAAATCAAGCTGGTAGTCCCGGTTTTGGGATCTAGGGGAAAATCTATATGTATATGTGTTATACTCTCGCATTGTTTATTTTCTATGTTTTAGAATTCATATGCAAGTAATTTTTGTACGGGGTTAAAATCTACACTTGTTGCTGCTCCTTTGACTTTATTGTTAGTGTTGCTCCTTGTCTTGTTGTTGCTCCTTTACCATCACCTCTTATTTTCCTACTTTTTTGCCTTGCTTATCCATTTCCACCTCATCGTTTTCTTCTCTTTCTCCATCAATGACAACATTACCATCATAGGTTTGGAAGGATACTATGGTCGAAGAATCGATTATGAAAAAAGACGTTTGGGATATCGGATTTTAAAGGAAAAGGAGGACGTATGTATCGAACGATCTCAAAGCTTTGATGTACATGATAGGAAATAGCTCATTAGTAGCTTTAAGAAAGCACCCTGAATATATGCATGTATTAACAATTACTTGGTGAAACTTGATATTGCAAGAAACAATATGTTCTAAGGTATGCATTTGAATTTGATTTTATATGTTGACGATCTATTCTTGATAGGTAGAAAGCCTTTGATGATCAAGCATAAGAAGTATTATGGTCTAAGACATAGTTACAAACATATGAGTCTATATAGCACATCATATTTCATCATACTTCGATTGATGAGCATATTGCAACATGGATAGATGTGACCCTTTTGAGCAAAGGTCTGGGGTGATTGAGGACATTGATCTAAATATCCCCCCATGTCTCAGCTCCAAGAGTGAAGAATTGAGATTTAGGGCTCATAGGGTTGAGGGATCTCTAGAAAATAGGGTATCACCCCTATCTATCACCCATACAGTCAAAGAATTTTCTCCCATATCTTGGTCTAGGCATAGTATACTTGAGTTGGCATTTTTCTTTCCCACCCATCTAACCAATGGGTGTTAGCTACTTGAGTTAGGTGTGATCCTTACGACTTATGGTAAGTGGCATCTCCCTCAAGCTAGAGATATAGGTGTTCTACCACATGACTCTTCAGGGTCATGTTGGGAAGGTTGGTAGAGGTTTCTCATGGTGTAGCATTGGCTTCCCACTGGCATAGGTTTCCTATATTGTAACATTGGCTCCCCACTAGTAGAGGTTTCCTGGGATGTAGCATTGGCTCCTTGCTAGCATAGGTTTCCCAAGTTATAGCATTCTCTCCCCACTCGAAGAGGCTTCCCAAGTCATAGCATTGGCTCCCCATTGGCAGAGGGTTTCTTGGGTTGTAGCATTAGCTCACCACTATTAAATATTTCTCGGTTTGTAGCATTGGCTCTCCACTGGAAGAGGCTTATCGAGTTGTAGCATTGGCGCCTTGATTACAGAGGTTTCTTGGGTCGCAGCATTAGCTCCCTGTTAGAAGAGGTTTCCCAGATTATAGCATTAGCTCCTTGTTAGAAGAGGTTTCCTGGGTTGTAGCATTGGCTCCCCACTAGCAGAGGTTTCTCGGGTGGTAGCATTGGCTCCCCATTAGCAAAGGTGTCTTCTGTCATAGAATTGACTCTTCGCTAGCAATGATTCGGGGGTGGTAGTAGTGGCTCCCTGATAGATAGAGGGTGGTGGTAGCTAAATATCCTCTATGATTATTCTTCTTTAGATTCAAGAATGTTTCAACTAATAGATTTGAGTAAAGACGAGACATGATATGCTGACAAGATACTTGCGATGATTAAATTACGGAGTTGGAATTTCTCCTTAGCTGAGAGGGAGTTTTAATTTTTGGCAACTCAGTGATAAATTCCAACCATGGGATGGGATTCCTCTTTTCAAGAGGACCAATTTTGAATATTGAAGGACTCAACTTGGACAAGGGAAAGTGTACTTTTGAAGAAAATCCCACATGTGCACATATGGACAAGTCAGCCCTAACAAGAAAATGGACACCCTTGGAAGCCTTTAAATATAAGTGACCTAAAGCTCATTTGGACATCACCAAGCATATTCTTCTTCTATTCTTCATTTACTAGTTTGCATAGGATTGAGGTTGGGTCAAGAAATTTGGTTCATATAAGTCTGAGATTACAAGGTTTCGAAGCTCACATGTGCTTTAAGGTTTTTATTTTTTACTGCAGGTTCCACATGGGAAATTTTTGGCTACAACCACAGGCTGACAGGCTTGTCCATTCGATTGGAAGGTCTTAACTACATGCATACCTCTTTCTCCATGTGGTTAGACTCTACGATCGGATTTTGGCATTTGACTGTAGTTGACCAAAGGAAGGACAAGTTGACTCTAATATTGCTTGATGTTGGGAACATATTTCTAAATATTGTTGGGTTAATCTTGCTAGATGATTCTGTATTGGGCTCATTACACTCTTGACTGGACATTTTATGATAATCTAATAAGAAGAAGGATTTCAAAGGGTTTTCCTTGTAGTGATTTTTTCCCTCATATTTGACCAATTATGGTGTCTCTTTTTTATGTGTTGATTGTCTCCTTTATCATTGCATTTATTGTTCTATCTTTAATTATTATTGATTGGAATACTATAAATATTAATTATTTTTGAAAGATTGCTAATTGAAGAATTGAATTGGGCTAAAGTAATTGAAACAACATAGAACAATGTGAAAATTAACAAGGAAGTATTCAACCAATGTGTCAAAATGGACATCACAACCCCTCCAATGAAATATTACATTCATGAATGGCTAAAGAAATCTCCCCCAAGAAGTCATCAATGCAAGCTAAATTTCAACTTGTTATCTTAATGACTTCCACAGTAGCAATAATCAGCAATTGACACTTCAACAATGAGATTCCATCCTTCCACATTTTGTGAGTATTCTTAAATGTTGAAGCATTCCCTTTTCTTCTTCCGAGTATTTGATCATTCAACTTTATTATTTTTTTTATCCATCACTTAAGTTGATCCCTCATTGGAGTTCCTCCTTTTTCTTTTAGGTACCTTATTTACATTATGTTTCATGGGATCCCAATACCACCCCCTTGAGACGAACACATTTAATTTTTTGGTTAGGTATCAAGATTTTGATGAGTTTTTTAGGCACCAAACATTTTAACATTTTGAATTTATAATATTTTCTACTCTTACAAAGAGCTCCCTTTCAAAGAGGAATTTAACTTATGATTCATAAACGTATTTAAATTTGTAAGAGTCTCATGCATGTTTTCCTATGCTCTCTATGATTTTACATGAATGAAAACATTTTTTAGCTCTCTCATATTTGAAACATGTTATCTCATGCCTATCCTTTTATATGCTTCAATGATATGTTCTCACTATCATGGAATGGATGGATGTCACACTTAAACTTTGATCATTATATATTTTACCATTTTCTTTCTTTGCATATTGAGGAAAAACACATGGTCCACTTATAGGCACATGGTTTAATGTTTTGATTCCATTTCCATTAACTGCGTGTGTCCACAAAGAGGAGTACCACCTCTATTAAAACATAGATGGACTTCATGTCATACCCTAGGAGATTGACTTTTTCCTTAACATGAAAAGGGTCAACAGGAGAGCAATACTATGATTTAAATATACAGATTTTAAGATAAGCCACTACTCTTGTCCAGTTTCTTTTTAGTGAAGTATTTTGTTGTAGAGGTTTTGTAGACAATACCACCCATGGTTAGTTTTATTTGAACAAATTGAAGAAAAAGAAATTCATTTCCTTGTCAATTTTTTATCAAGAAGTGATTGTAAAGAATGGGACTCACCTTGTAGAGTTTGCATAGTCTTTAAATTGCTTTAATTTAAGTGAAGTTGAATTCATTCAAGGTTTTGATCTAGAAGGGATATTTAGTAGGCATCTCACTATAGTCATATATGGGAATTTGTTTACAAGGACTATCTCAACAATTATCTAAAGGTAGTGTATAATTCAATTCTGTGAGTATTCTTAGTTATTAAAGCATTCCCTTCCTTCTTCTCAATCTTTGATCATTCAGTTTTCTTTGTTGTGTTATCCATTATTTAAGTTGATCTATGATTGCAGTGCCCTTTTTCTTCTAGGTATCTTATTTATGTTATAGTTCACACGAACCTAACTCCAGCCCCTTTTGGGACGAATGCATTTACATTTTCGGGTAAGTATCAATATTTTGTTGAGTTCTTTAGACACTAAACTTTTTAAAATGTAAATTTGTAATATTTTTAACTCGCATAGAGAGCTCCTTTCGAGGAAACAATTCATTTGTGGTTCAAAAACTTGTTCAAAGTTATATGAATCTTATGAATGTTTTCCTATGCTCTTTATGATGTTATATGAATAAAATTATTTTAGATCTCTTTGACATATGAAACTTGTCATTTTGTCATTTTCCTTTGATATGCTTAAATGATATTTCTCTTATTGTGATGGAATGGATGGACATTTGTATTTAAATTCTATTTTTGACTCCTCATTATTTATTTTAGTTGCACTGTTGAAGACACCTAGTCTACTCATAAGTGCAGGTGTTTAAACTCCAATTTTATTTTTGTGAATGTTTGCATAAAGAGGAGTACCACTTCTCTAAAAGAATAGAGGGACCTGCATTCAAGCCCTATGAAGTTAAATTTTTCCATTAACTAGAAAAAATATTAATAGTTCTGAGCAATGGAACCTGCCCTTTTACCTTCACCCATGCTTTGCCTCCGCACATTCTTTACTTCCACATAGACTTTAGCTCTGCACATACCTTATGTACATGCCTTTACTTCCACCAGTTTTAGACTTGGTAAGAATTTTCCAAGCAGGATACTTATCATACATGCCTATAAACATAAATATATGTGTATACATATTTCTATTAATGCATCGAACTACTTAATTTATCTTCACGTAACCCGAAAATGAATTCTATGACTGGAGAAATCATATAAGTGTGGTATTTATTAATTCCTTAACATATCCATAATATGCCTTAATTTCTCCCAATATACTAGGTGTGAGACCAAATGAAGTAAAATAAAACATAAAATATTTTAATTTTTTCAGGTTTTTGGAATATTATGGCCGGAGTCAAATGATACTTACCCTTTTACCTCCACACATATTTTACTTATGCATAGATTTTAGCTCTGCATAGCATGTGCCTTATTTCTACATATCCCTTACTTCCATCAAGACTTATGACACAAGTCCATAGACATATATGCATATATATATTTCCATTAATAGAATTAATAAATCTCGTTTCCATAAATTAAAATTTTATTTCATAAGAATAAACTTCTCTCTAATTTTTAGCAAGTAAAAACACAAAAAATACATTTGGACATACTATCTTCTTTTACACATGGAATAACTTTAGCTAACCAAAAATATGGGAAAAAAGAAAGGTTTCCACCAAATGAGGGAGAGTGTCATTACTCACTTTATGCTTGACTTTCATATAAATACCATTGGAAATATTTTCGCTCACTATATCAAATTTAATAAATTCTTCCAATTAAATAATTAATAGAATTTAAACCAAATTTACTACTTTAGGCTCTATATTTGTGTTATATGCATCAAAGTACCTTCATTTATCTCCACATAACCAAAAAATGAGTTCTATGACTAGATAAATCATATAACCATGATATTTATTAATTTCTTAACATATGCATAATATGCCTTAACTTCTCCCAATATATTAGGTATGAGACCAAATCAAGTAAAATAAAACACAAACTATTGTGACCTATATGCTTTTACCTCCGCACATGCCTTAGTTCCACCAGTTTTAGACTTCAAAGATTTCTCAAGAGGGGAGACTTATCACAGAAGTAAATAGACAACAAACATATTTCCTTTAATGGAATTAATAAATCTTGTTTAACATTACATTTATGTTTAACACTCCATGCTTTTCATTTATATGTTATATTTTTTTTTTTCCATATTTTTAGTTGCATGAACTTTATAAATAAATTTCTAACTACCATATTGTATTATGTTTTTGCCTATCCAATCTATTTTTTTGCATTTTCTTGTTTTTCTATCAAATCTTTTAAAATCATATAATTGATTAAACAAATTATAACATAATTTTTTTTCATTCTTATCAAATTACAAATCATACTCTAATGATAAAAATTAGCACTTTGTAACTACTACTTTTGTTTATTCATATTTGCCTATTATATTATTTGTTGACATCAAACATTCACTTATTTTATTAATATTTAATCGTTTACTCATATTTTAAATCTTGTCTTCGTCATTCACTTTTAACATTTTTCTATGTTTATTTTTATTTTAGTAATTTATATCTTTAAATTGATTTGTCTTGCCCTCTCTTATTCATATTTTAATTATATTTTCACTAAATAATAGCAATATCATTCCTTAAATCATTTTTTATTACTAATTCACATCTATTTTATTTTATTAGTTTTTAACGATATATCCCAAATCCTAAATCATATTCAACTCCGAAAATCTCAAACTCTGTAATAACCATCTCTACATACAATTAGATTTTTAATTCAATGTTCAAACATTAAAATCCATATTATTAAACAATAAATATTCAATAAACTATGAAAAACATAGCTTTTTCTAAGTCAATATTTTACCTCGTTCTAAATCCATTTATCTCATTGTATAAAA
>APFE031617059.1:39770-80076 GCA_000404065.3 Pinus taeda | reverse complement strand
AATGAATGTAACAGGGTTTATTTGATATTTGCATTTGATATCTGCTACTGATGTTGCACTTCTGTACTCTTAGTGGATGTTAAATCAAGGAGAGATAAATCAATTGTCACTTGAAGCTCATTAGTAGGACTAGTTATAAATGGTACTTTTATCTCTTAACCATTTCTGCTTATGCGTTAAAGCGATATTCAGTTTTCAGTTGTTTATATATTACAGCATGGATGTCTGAGTTATCATTTGGCACTTTTATACTGTGATAACTATTTGTTTATGTTTAGTATATGAATAGCTCATTTATGCAATAGGTTTTCACAATTGTTTCGTCTAACTTCTTATACGAAGTAGTTCATCTTTTTCGAATTCTTTTCTTATGATAGATGAGTGATCTTTATTATCAGTTATTGTTTGAAATCTTTTTAGATTGCATAGAAGAAAGATCACACCCCGGGTTAGCATAAATTTCGATGTTTTTCTGTTTATTAGAATACAATAGCATAGCATTAAATTAGAATTAGGATAGAAGTATTCCATTTAGAACAGAAATACCCATCTTTCTCACACACACACACTGAATTGGGAAACTGGTCCCATATCCCCAGTCGAACCCGCTATACCAAATGGATAAGGAGCTGCCAACCAAGGTCCAGACCGGGCGGGTATCCCCCTTGTTGTTGACCCGATTTTCGGGGCCTTCAACACTTATGCAGACTCTTATGTAGAAAGAAGGGAAAGTTAACCTCTTAGCTCTTTGTGAAATGTAATAGCCACCTGATATGGTAGAGAAAGATAGTCGTGTACCTACCTTCGCATGTGATGAACCCTTGTAACACCATGACCAACAAGTACCACTTTTCATCAAGATAGCTGCACAAGACCCCTTTTAAAAAACTCACCATTTGATATGCAGGTTTAAGGAATTTCGCACAATTTGATAAGTCTAGGGGTCCTCCCTTAAAGAACCTTTCACCTATCAAAGGCAATCTTGTTACTTTGCTGATAGACTCCTTTGTAATTTTGAATTTAAGGTTCCTGATCTCCACAACCTCTGCGAGAAGGCCCAGGCCACTTTAAAATTATACCCTTGAAACTTATAAAGAAACCTCATCCAACTGTCCTCATCTAATAATTATCTACAACTCTCATATTATGGGCTCCTGGAGAATTGAAAAAAGCATGGGCTCATGTTGATCAGCCCCCATGCCTGAGTGAAGACAAGTTCCAAGAGTTTTTGTCACAATAATGGATACTCACAGTCATCTTCTTTATCACCCCGAGCTAAAAATTACCATACTAATTCTTCGGCCTTGAAACATTTTAAAAGGAAACCGTTAGGAAGACTGGAGTGACAACCTGCATTATGATGATCTAGTACTCAACAAGAAACCGTACGAGTGAGGGGATGGACGAAATGGTAGTGGCAAGGGAAATAGGGATTGGTTGTTATGACGGTAAATTGCCAGCCAATGGGTTGTCCCATATTTGAAATGATAGGAAAGTAGTTGTGATAAGGATAAATCAATGACGAGCATGTGGCATTATAATTAGAACAAGCGGAAGGGTGAATGGGGATTAATCATTAATCGAAATAGGGAAGGATGATGGAATGATAGTGGATAATGGAGATAAATTACTACGTAGCCTATAATTCATATGCTTCTAATTTAGCCTAAGTAAATAAACATTCACATACCTTGGTACTAACTTATAATAATGTTGGATCTCGAAAAGAAGGATAGAAATAGCAATTTCCACTGTTGAAGATGCATGAGCCTCATAACTGAACTTGTAATGATGAATTAGCTCACGGTACAAAAATAGTACCAAAATGTCATTACAGTATCACCTGGAGTGTTGCTAGATAGAAACTATTCTTTGTAATACTTTTAAACCTTTTTCAAAATTTCTAGGAGAAAAAAAACTTTCAAGTGGCCCTTTGAAAATTCTCACTAGATCAGGAGTTTTATTTGGTTCATAACAATGCCATCTTAAGTACATAATCCATTTGAACTGAATTGAAAATGAAAAAAAAATCTTCTTGCAATATCCCATGTAGCTTTACTGGAGACTTTGCCTACTGATACTTATTCAAAACCTAAAAACATCATCCCATGGATTTTTAACCAGGCTTGTAATGCTTATTCCCTAGGGAATTTCATTTTTAGAGAGTCTGAAATGTACAAAAGAAGACTTCTAAGTGTTATTTTCCATCCTTATTCTGTTGAGCCTGAAAAAGGATAATTCTATGCTCAGCAGATCCCTAACTATCACCACCTCATAAGTTTATTAAGCTTGAGTTAGCCATTGCTCAGGGTATTCTTGTTTAGAGAATCTGAAAAACCCGAAGTAGACTCCAAGTGGTTTATTTTCCATAAATATTTTGCTGAGCCTGGAAAAGAATAATTATGTACTCAATAGATCCCTAGCTACCATTGTTCCTATTATTATTTATGAGGTCGGATCAATATTTTCTCGGACATTCAATTTTTGGAAATCTAAAACATTTAAAGAAGACTCCAGAAGGTCCTTTTCCATAAATAATCTGCTAAGACTGGTTAAAGGAATAAACTTACCCTTGGCAGATTTCCCTTTTATTTATGTGAGATGTGAGGGGAAAAAAAAGAGTCAATTCACTATCATTTTATACTATGTACATAAATATAAATGTAAATATACAGAAAATCAATTTGAGGAACCAACAAGAACTGGATCATTTCCTTGAACCAACTCAATATCTGGATCTCCTTTTACTTTCTGCAAAAATTCTTGGCGAGAGAGCGGTTTGTGGTATATCTTCAAATGATGACTGTTCACCATGAATGGGGTCTGATCAACATCAATGATTTTTATTTTAATAGAGCCATTATCGAAGACCTCTTCCACCTCATAAGGTCCATCTAGTTAATTTAAAATGTTTAAATTTATTATCATATAATAATGCCCAATCTCATGATCAAAAAACATTCTTCTTGATGTACTTATCATTCCATTGAGCTCTTTGATCATGTACTAAGCATCCTACCTGATTTTGTCAAAATCATTTAGTTGTAGTAACCTTTTCTCCTAGGCTTCATTCAGATTCATTCCCAATTGAGTGGCAGTTTGGAAAGTTTTTACTTGAAATTCAATGGGGAGCATCATTTATTTCCCATATACTAACTTGTAAGGACTGTGTCCAGTCACATTCCTCCAAGTTATTCAGTAAGCCAACAATGCATCAGGTAGCTTGTCAGCCCAATTGCCATGGTGAAGATAAATTGTCTTAGTGAGGATAGACTCCATGAATTTGTTTGTAGATTCCACCTATCTATTTTCTTGGCGGTGGTAAGGGGTAGACTTCCAATGCTTGATGTTATATTTTTCAGTAAGAGACTTCAATAGTTTAGACGTGAATTGTGTGCCCTGATATGCAACTATCTCCCTAGGCACCCCAAACCGAGTGAAGATATCCTCAAAAAGGAAATCTACCACTACCTTCTCTGAAGCAGAATACAAGGCCTTGGCTTCTACCCACTTTGTTACATAATCAAAAACTAGTCTGTATCTATTTTTCTTAGATGAGGGAGAGATGGGCCCCTCAAAATCCAATGCCCACTTCTCAAAGGGTTCAACCGATATTTGCATTTGAAGGGGCATTTCATCTGCCAGAACTGGTCTTCCCATTCTTTCACATGCATCATAACTTGAAACAAACTTTCTAGCATCCTTGAAAAGTGTGGGCTAATAGTAACCTGCATGTAGGACTTTGTAGGTTGTTCATTTATCTGCAAAGTTCCCACTATAGGTCTCACTGTGGCAAGATTTAAACACATCAAAAATTTCATCCTCCCACACACACCTTTTCATGATCAAATCGGGTCCTATGCAGAACAAGTCCCCATCTATCCAAGAATAATTGGCACTCTGCTGCATAATATTATGTTTTTCTCTATTGGAAATATTTTGGGGCAGCCTCCCTGTCACTAAGTAGTTAGCCATGTCAGCAAACCAGGGAGTGAATGTTGAAATAACAAACATATCTTCATTGAAAAATCATCTGGAACTGGTACTGGAACTGGATTTTGGGAAAGATTCATTCGGGATAGGAAATCTAAAGCCAAATTATCTCGTTTAGGCCTGTCAGTCATAGTAGTGTTAAATTATTGTAACAAAAGTAGCCACATTTTTATTCTTCCATTAGTAATAGGCTTATTCATAAGAAATCTAATGGTAGAATGATCAATATGGACAAAAGTCTCATAGCCAGTAATATAATGTCTAAATTTGTTAATGGCATGAACAACTACTAATAATTCCCCTTTAGTAATTGTATAATTTAATTCCGGAGGCAAAATATTCTTTCTAACAAAGTAAATAGCTTAAGGAAATTTATCCTCCCTTTGACCCAACACAGCTCCAAGAGCAATGTCTGATGCATCTGTACAAATGTGGAATAGGAGATACCAGTCATGCCCTCACAACACCAAAGAAATAGTCAATTTATCCTTTAGTTCCTGAAAATCATTATGATAGTCAGTATCCCATAAAAAAAATAAGCATATTTGCTAAGAAATTTAAACACAGGTGTTGCAATTTTAGTAAAATTTTCGATAAATCTCCTATAGTACCCTGCATGTCTGAGGAAACTTCCTACCTATTTTTTTGATGTGGGAGATGGAATATGTGATATTACCTCTATTTTCACTGGGTCGACTTTTATCCTCAAATGTGATATGTGATGTCCCAAGACAATCCCCTTTGTTTGCGTCATTTTACATTTAATACTACTAAGGACCAAATGGGCTTCTTGACAATGAATCAATACCTTTTCCAAGTTTTCCAAGGCTTGATGAAAACCATCCCCATATACTGTGAATTCATCCATATAGAGTTCTACATAGTCATGTATCAAATCAGAGAAGATAGCCATAACAACTCACTGAAAAGTGGTTGGAGCATTTCCTAGACCAAAGGGAAGAACTCGATAGGCATAGGTGCCCCATGCGCAAGTAAAGATGGTCTTCTCTTGATCTTCTCGAGCTATTTGAATTTGGTTATAAACACTATATCCATCCAAAAAATTAAAATACTTCTGCCCTAATAATGTATCAAGTACTTGATCAATAAAAGGTAAATGAAAATAGTCCCGTAGAGTATCCTTATTCATCTCTCAATAATCTATGCAAATTCATCATTTCCTAGTTTTCTTTGGGACCACAACAAAGGATGACACACATTTTCTGTCGAAAATAGGGTAGATGAAATTTGCACTCAAGATTTTCTGCAACTCATCTTTAATGATCGCTTTTGGAGCTAGATTCATACACCTTTGAGGCTGCCTAATAGGTCTAATTTGTTCATTTGTATAAATATGGTGTATACATGTGTCTGGATGAATACCTTTCATGTCTAAGTAATCTCTCGCAAATGCTTCGGATTGCATTTGAATCATGATCAATACTTGCTTCTTCTATTCTGTACTTAACTCAGTGCCAATGTACAATGTCTTTCCTCTCAATAGGTTCGGTACTTATTTCATTGCTACCTTCCAATGATGCCATAGTGAAAGTTGCAAATACAGTTGGATGACAAGTTTACTTAAATTCATTGCTGAAAACATGTTGATAACCATAAAAAGAAACATGATAATTAATGCAAGTAATATCAGACAAGAACTGTTGTAAAACATGATCTTATGATTGTTCCTAGAGTCCCCGTGATTGTTCTAAAGTAAATAAGGGAAACAAGGAGTCTTTGTCCCCATAAGGACTTTCCAACCATAGAGGTACTTCAAAATCCATTTGGGCAGGTGGAAAAATAGTCCATGTCTAATTGTGTGATCCATTCGAAATAATCATTTCTCCATTTATGCACCCAATGACATCATCAACAATGGCCAACCAAGGCCGTCCTAAAACTACTGGATGTCCAAATTTACAAGTTTTTGGAGAAATCACAACAAAATCAATTGGATATTGATAAGAGGCTACTATCTTCTAGGATCCCCATGGGTTTGACAATGGATTTATCTACCAATTCTAGTACTATAGGTGTAGGCTTAACTCCTTGTCATTGTAATAGTGTCATAGTATCGACTGTCATAGCATTAATGGTTTCTCCTAAATCTACAACGGTGTTTGGTAAAAGAGTTCCATTGATTTCTATCGTAACTACGAGGTTCCTTGGATCATTATACTTGAGTAGAAAATCATATATCATCTCTTTCATTTGACTCATTATTTTAACATTTTGATTTTTATGTCCCTTCCTTCCTGGTTTCTTTATGCATAATCCTTGATGATCTTGGTGTAAATAGAAATGTCTTTAATAGCTTTTAGCAATGGTATTTTGATACAAATATTTATTAATTGAGATTCTAGACCATATTCCAAGGGATTTTTAGCTTTCTTAACAAACAATATTTTTGGGTAGGGAAGCTCCCTTGGTTCATCTGGTTCACTATTTTTTTGATTTTTTGGTTATTGGTGAATTTCATCCTCAGGTTGCACTTGAGGATCCTCCTCTTAAGTGATTACAACTTATTTCTCTTTGTTGATTGTTTTCCCTGATCTTAATTGAATTTCATTGATAGGGACAACAATAATAACATATGTAGGGAAAGGTTGTAATTCAATATTTTTCACATATTGTGGAGGTCTATTATTGGGGTTAGCGATAGGTTGTACAGGAAGTTGAGTTGGTTGAGGTGAATTAAATGTTTGGTGTGCCTGCTGTGGGAGCGAATTAGAGCTCGAAGGTAGAGGTAGGAGTTATTGTAATGGAGGTGGTGGCAATGAGGGTTGTTTAACATAGGCTAGATTATATGCCTATTGAAATGGTAGAATGTTGGATGCATAAAGCATATTAGGTGTGCATTGATACTTGGAGTATGGTTGATTTTTTGGTTGGAATACATTCCTATGAAAGTTTCCTCTCCATCCCTCGTTCCAAGGTGAGCTTTGGGGTAATTGTGGAGGCCATGGAGGGTATGATGGCTAAGAGTTCCAAGACTCACTTTGGGGAAACCCTTGTAGATTAGGTTCTTGAAAATGTTTTGGTTTGACCCTCTCCATGTTGGCTTCCTATTTACTTGTGGTATATCATTAGTTTTAGCACCTCCTTTGAAAATAGATTGTAGACCAGAAAGGGATGGGCATTGATCGATGGTATGTTATTGTGTGAAAATTCCACAGAGCTCAACCATATTAATAGGACATTCTCTTTCAGCATGCTTATGCCTACATCTAGGAAAGAAAATTGCCAAAGCATGTTTTTCCTCTTCTTGTTTTCTTTTTATTTTTAAAGTATCAAGTTGGTCATTGATGGTGTTTAAGATGTCGGTTTTAAATTTTTCCAAAAGGTTTCCCAAATCGACCCTAGTGACAACATTTTGTAAAGATTTTGAATTCTTAGGCACACAATCTCTTGAATTACCTCAAGTTGTTTTGCTTACCTTAGCTGGCTTCTAGAATAAGTTCGACACAGTTCAACTATTTCAACAAAAGGGATTTTGTAAATATCCATGGAACCTAGAAGATTAAGTGTTTCAATGCACTCTTCCCTTAACCCCTTCAAAAAGGAATTCCTAATAGTTTTCTCATCCAAACTTCCCATTCGTGACTTGTGATAATTGTATAGGAACCTTTCTAGATATTCCTCCAAATATTCTGATTGTTGCATCCTAAAGATATCATTAACATCTCTACTTTTATAGTAGTCTTGGTATTTATTAAGGAAGACAAATTTCATATCATCTTAGGAATAAATGGTATGTTCTCCTAGGCTTATGAACCATCTTAGGGTTGAGCCTCTTAGGGTGGCAGGGAATAATTTCAATTTGTCTGCATCATCATAATAATTGTAGCTTTTGCAAAGAATATCAAATTAAAATAAAAATGCATCGGGCTCTTTGGAAGACATGCCGTGAAAAGGTGGAAGCGATGCCAAGGGTATATTCTTCATGTAATATTTCTGGTAATGTCCAAAATAGGAAATCAAAAAGTTGATATGTTTCTTCTTCTTGGTCCTTAGGACCTCCTCTTGGTCCATCCCTCTATTCATTGTTTCCTCTGAATAAGGTGTGTACTATGTCATTATCTCTATGATTTTCCCCATTGTTTCTGTTTTCCCCCCCTCCTCCATTGTTAGCCATTTTTAATATAGGTTTACGAGTAGTATTTGTTGCAGTGCTTCGACTGAAAGAAGATTCAGCTGGGTTGATCTTGATGCTACCCAGCCCTAGGTCCCTGTGAGGTCCAGAAGTTGTTGATTCTAGTTGTGGAATTAGTACCGGTCTTGTGCCCATTATGGTTCCTTGAAAAATTTTCACTTGCTGTGGAAAAAATGGTGGTTGTTCAGGCCCCTTCTAAAGCGGTATTTCTTTTGTTGATACCACCTTATTGTTGGTGACTCCTTCCTCTCTGATGCCTATATAACAATTAACTAGATTAGTCGGGGGTGTTTTTGTGGGACCAAATAGTTCTGAAAACTATTGTGTATTTGAAATAAACCTACCCTTTCTATCCCTATGCCTACTTCTACTTCTACACATTGATTAGAAACAACTAGACTTTGGGGCAACCCCACCATAGTGGATGCATGGCTCTTCACTCACATCTTACCATACACTCCTCACCCTCTGCTTGTCCTACAAAATATTCAACACTCATGAACTCAAAAACACAAATTGTTACCTCAACCATTTGCAACTACCTGACAATGGCACCAAATATGTTAGGAGTTTTATTTTTTGTTTTAAGTCCCCTAAATTAAATCATCGACCAAGTATCATAATCTTCGAATCACACTACATTCCAATTCAGGTTCCAAAATTAAGTACAAAATGATCAATTCCTCCTTTCCATAAGCGCCACAAGATGAAGTGAAGAAACCTATTAAATCCAATATTTATCCTATCTAAAATTTCAATAATAATTGACCTATCTTAATAATACACTCATAAAGGAAACAAGCAAATAAGTCGATGCAAAGGATTTATACAAACTACTTCAGGATTTACAATTCAAGTAATATGGATCATTGTTTGTAAAAGAATGCCAATCATTATTTAAATAGCCCAGTCAATGCATAAATTGAACCATGATATCAAAGCTGGCTTTACTTAATCATGATGTAAACAAAGGAGAACCCATTGCTTAAATTAAAAGATCCTAATCACCACCTGAGAGAAACTTATCACTAATAACTACAGTTCACCACTCACCACTCATAAATCTTCTAATCACCACTCACAAATTAAAAGATTATAATCACCACTCATAAATCTTCAATAAGGAAATCTTCGATTCAAAAAGGATAGATCATTGAGAAAGCCTAACTTCTTCGAAATAATGGAAGTCACATACAACCCAAACTCCTATTGTATTCATGCATTTACTATAGAACCAAAGCGACATCATATTTAATCCAAATACAAGTGACACTCAGCAAACATATTCTTATGCTAAGAAAACATGAAAGATTTAACTAAGTTGAACTCTAGTTGTTGGGCCTAGATCCTAGGACATATGAAATATAACTTTCCATCTTAAAAACTAAATGCACACTGACTTTATTTAATTCCACACTAACTGTATTTAACTCAAAAATTCAACCACTCATTCTAGATTAAGGCTATTACAAGCCACTCAGAAAACCTTGCATGATAAGTATTAAACTTCAATCTTAATTCAATCCTTTTCAATCTATGTTAGGTTTAGAATTAACAAATCCAAACTTCATTATCATGAGAAATTTTCATATAACCATAACACTACAAGATAAAAAAATGAACAAAACACAAAATCAATTTTGAGACTTAAATCATGATGGTCAATACATGTACCTTTCCAAATTAAATGCATTCCTTAAACATTCTACAACATGAAACCACATTAAAGGACCATTCATATGTCAAAAATCATCATTCAATGAAATCCATATTGGTCTTTATAGATTTGAGGAATGAAACCTATTACATTCCGTTCAGACTTATGAAATAGGGTAAAGATTTTAAGCATGAAATGAAATAGAAATTATGTAATCCAAACAAGATTCACATTGTTAAAGGATGATCAAATATAATTCCTAAGATCTATACTAAGTATATAACTTGTTTCCAGGTGGTGGTGGGCCCTTTCCACTTTTGGAGCAAGCTTAAATTAATTCAATACTGGTTAAAGAATGAATGAAACCATGACACTTATAGGAAACTTAATGTTGAATCAAAATTATATTGAAGTTCAAAATGCAGATTCAAATGTTATATACATCATTATATTGTCTCTTGAGAAATTAGTGTACTGGCATAAAAACTAATCAATAGTCTGTTTGATTACTCCTTTCGCTATCTTAGATACAGAGCACATCAGGCCTTAAAAAGGTCGACCGATGGAAATTAGATCTAACTAATTAACCATAAAAAGTAAATGGATAATGATCAAAACTAATCTGGGTTGTATGAAATCTTCGTGAGTGATTCTCTAGATGGATCTCGATTAACTAGGCTCGGTCATGTTTTAGCAAAACTGATCTCTTTTTCAAGCATGACGAGATTCATCTTAAAATGTCTGAGATATCACTTGAATATCGGCTACTAAATAAGGTACATAATCATAGTGCAGAGTTAGGTACAGAATGGTGGATGATCAGTTGGGTGATGAGTTGTCCATCTTCATGTGTTGAGACATCATGTTACCTGTCTACATGCTTCCAAGTCTACGAGTTCAAGTAATAATTAGTTAGAAATAATCCAATGAATATGATTTTGTTAATATCTACTTAAACTTAATCAAAAGCAATGAAAATAGTGCTAAGTATTCTACCTCCAGTTACAAAATAACATAGTTTGATGATGATGGTGAAGTAAAAAAGGGGTAAAAAGGAAATAAATGTCGGTAAAAATAGTAAGGAAGTAGGTGTAAATGGATACACAAGTGAGGACCAATAATTGTCTTTCGAATTAATGACATCATTAAGATTCGATTTCGAACCATATGTGGTTCATTCTCAGGACAAAGGTGAAAAAAATCAGTCACTCCAAATGTTTAAATAATAGAGATGTATCTAATTCCAGAGTTAGCTCTTAAGATTAGTTGTTATGAATTAGTTGCTAAGAATTAGTTATTGAATTAATAAATTTATTTATTTATTTATTTATTATTATTTTTAATTTTTTAATTAAAAAAATATTATATTAAATTAAATTAAATAATAATAATAGAATGAGGTCTGCCTCGGGTAGCTCAAGTGGCAATGGCCGAGGAATGAAGTCTCATCGAACCGGAGATCTCGGGTTCGAATCTTGTGCTACCCTCCCTGTAGTGTGGTGAATAATGGACATGTAAACTCGAAAATCAGAGAGTCCTACCAAGCTTACAACAAAAAAATAAAAATGAGAATAATATATATAAATGTATATATAATTAAAAAACTTATTATTAACAATATTTTTTAAAATTATTTAATATTATTGAACAATTACTTATACAAATTATTATATTACATTATTGGAGAATAAAAGGATATGTATGTACACACACACACACACACAGTAAAAAAAAAAAAAAAAAAATTCAAGAAGAGAGGGCAAGGATCTAGCTCCAACTTAACTTCCAACTATCATCCTTATTTATGGATTTCCGAAGATTCATAAGGCTAGGATCCCCTTGAGACCTATTATTAACACAATAGGTGGGCCCACTTATCTTCTTGCTAAATTATGGCTTAGAAACTCAAACCTCTTGTTGGTTGCACATATTCCTTTGTTAAAGACTCTTCTTCCTTGGTTAAAAATTTGAAGGATATAAGGGTAGAACGTGGGGATATGTTACTAAGCCTTGACGTTATTTCCCTATATACTAAAATCCCTTTTAAGGAGGCCATCAATGTCATTAATCGGATCATTGATGATGACATTGCTAAATCAGTTGGGCTGTGGCTTACCTCTATTTTTTTCAGCTTCCAAGATGAGTTCTATGAACAACATTTTGGGGTAGCGATGGGTTCCCCCTTTCCCCTATAGTTTCCAACTTATTCAAGGAATATTTTGAGACCAAAGCTTTGGCCTCTGCTCAATTCCGCCGTAAACAATGGAAGAGATTTGTTGATGATACTTGTGTTGTGTGGCCCCATGGTCATGAAAAAATAGATTTATTTCTCAACCATCACAATTCTCAATCTAAATGCATCAAATTGACGATGGAAGTAGAGGTAGATGTGGTCCTTCCTTTCCTTGATATTCTCCTCTCTAAAATGAATGATGGTTTTATTTATCACCAAGATTTTTGCAAAAAACACACACATAACAATATCTTCATGTCATTTCTCATCATTTTCTAGCACAAAAACTCGGAGTTCTTAACACCCTTGTTACTCGTGATTTTAGAATTTCTGATAATAATCACTTAGAAGAGGAAAAATCTCATCTTCTAAAGGTTTTTAAAATAATGGTTATAGCAAGCAACAAGGTTTCAAATCTTTTCAAAGGTTTAGTAAAGAATCAAGGGTTAAAATTGCTTGTGATGATAAAATATCTAATGTCAACTTCCATTTATACAGGGAACCACCAATAAGATTTCTTATATTCTAAAAAAGACTAAAGTTTCTACTACCTTCAAACCCCTTAATACCATTAGAAATTTTCTTAGATTTGTTAAATACCCTGCAAACACTAAAGACATGAAAGGGGTCTACTCAATCCCTTGTTCCTATGGGATTCCCTACATCAGGGAAATTGATCACTACATGAACCAAATAATCCAAGAACATGTAGTAGATATTAAGGACAACCATTCATGTTTCTCATCTTTAGCAGAGCATGCAGTAAAATCCAAACACCATGTCTGCATTGAGAATTCTGAGGTTATCATAAGAGTTGATCACTTCCATCATAGGAAGCTAAGAGAGGCCATTGATATTGAGAAACACACATCATAAGAGTTGATCACTTCCATCATAGGAAGGTAAGAGAGTCCTAGGAAGCTAAGAGTGTCCACTGAGATTGAGAAACACACAATTAATATCAACATGGATGATGGTTGGAAGTTAAGTAGGATTTGGATCCCTACCCTTGCTTCTTGGATTTATTATTATTATATATCTTTTTCACTTTCCTATTAAAATATTTTCCAATATTTTAATATAATAATTTTTATAATTATTGAATAATATTAATCTTATATTTAAAAAAATATTTGTTAAAAAATATTAAACTTATTTTTAGTTACTAATATACGTTTATAAATATTTATAAATATTTATTTCTTATTCTATTGTTATTATTATTATTTTTTTTAATTTAATTTATTCAATATTATTTTAATTAAAATAATAATAATAATAAATATATAATAAAATGAATAATTTTATTAATTCAAAGGTCACTTGGCTACTACATCCATGGGTAATGGGTAATAATCTCTGCAGATCCACCCAAAGGGATATACCCTACATTCATGGGTAATAATCCACCCAAAGGGATCTACTCTACATCCATGGGTAATAATTCATGTAGATCCACCCGAAGAGATCTACCCTACATCCATGGGTAATAATCCACCCAAAGGGATCTACCTTACATCCATGGGTAATAATCCACCCAAAGGTATCTACCTTACATCCATGGGTAATAATTCATGGAGATCCACCCGAAGGGATCTAGTCACTGGCATGGGTAATAATCCACCCAAATGGATCTACCCTACATCCATAGGTAATAATTCATGCAGATCCACTCGAAGGGATCTAGTCGTCGACTCCACCCGAAGGGATCTACCCTACATCCATTGGTAATAATCCACCAAAAGGGATCTACCCTACATCCATGGGTAATAATCCACCCAAAGGGATCTATGCTACATCCATGGGTAATAATTCATGCACATCCACCTGAAGGGATCTAGTCACCGACATGGGTAATAATCCACCCAAAGGGATCTACCCTACATCCATGGGTACTAATTCATGCAGATCCACCCAAATGGATCTACCCTACATCCATAGGTAATAATTCATGCAGATCCACTCGAAGGGATCTAGTCGTCGACTCCACCCGAAGGGATCTACCCTACATCCATTGGTAATAATCCACCAAAAGGGATCTACCCTACATCCATGGGTAATAATCCACCCAAAGGGATCTACGCTACATCCATGGGTAATAATTCATGCACATCCACCCGAAGGGATCTAGTCGCCGACATGGGTAATAATCCACCCAAAGGGATCTACCCTACATCCATGGGTACTAATTCATGCAGATCCACCCGAAGGGATTTAGTCGCTGACTTATCTAGTCGGACCTAACTCGAAGAGCGTTGAGGAGATTTGACCCCATGACCTCCCAATTGGAAATGTACTTAGCGAGGGGAACTCGACCAACTGAGCTATCCTTGAGCTATCCTTGGGCTACATATCTGCTATTTAAACATTTGGATTGATTGGTTTTTTTCACCTTTGTCTAGAAGATGAACCACATTAGATGGTTTGAAGCCTCAACCAAATCTTAATGATATGATTAATTGGAAAGAGAATCTCATTATAAATGATATTAATACTTTTAATTATTAATAATTAAACCATTATTAATAATTGAACCAACTTAAATCCATCAAAGAATAATATTCAATTTGTTATATTGTAAAAAATTTTAATTAATAAAAAATATAACTTGAATGTACTAGCTATAAGTTAAGATCCATTTTATCTTATAAATTAAAATAATTATTCTCTAACCATATTTAAGCTTAATTAATAAGCACATAAAAAATTTAATACTTACAATAAATTTACAATATAACAATATTTTTAACCATGGATATTCACGCTCACTTTACCATAGATATTACTAACTTGTAAATAGGTTTTGTTACAATACTATGGGCCAATATCATGGCTTGTCAATACCACATGCCCAAAAACCCTTTTTCATTTCACAATCAAAATATATTATAAATATTTATTTGAATTTAATTTTATAACATTTTTTTAATTAATTTTAAAACCAAAAAGTTTATAATTGCTTTTGTGATATTCTATCACAATAAAATATAAGATATAAATAGTTTTTCCTCATTATTATTTATTCCCTAAAAAGTTTTTCCTCATTATTATTTATTCCCTATGGAGCTCTTCTTTTATCATCATTCTAAAATCCTGATGATGGATCCCATTTGGGATTTAAAATGTTGGTATAAAAATGTTCATACTGTGGATTCTCCAGTCACTAATTCAAAAGATGCAAACCACAGATCTCTTAAATGCAAGATATAAATAGTAGTTATAAATTTAGATCCCTTTTACCATATAAAATTAAAATAGCAATTTTGTAACCATATTTAAACTTCATTAATAAGCACATTACAACTTAATACTTACAATAAAAAAAGATTTTTAACCATGGATATTCAACTCCACTTTACCATGGATATTATTAATTTATAAAAAGGCTCTGTTAAAACATTGTGGATTAATACCATGGCTCATCAATACCACATGTCCAAAAACCATGTCTCATTTCACAATCAATTTTTTTGTTTTTAATTTAATTTTATTACATTTTATAACTATAATTATTAATTAAGAATATATATATATATATATTATATATATAATAGAATTAATACTTATAATTATTAATAATTAACTCATCATATATTAACTTCAAATCTATCAAGCCTTGAGAGGGATCAAATTTCTGGTAAATTTTTCCTCAAGTTTTACTCAAAAAAGAGGTTTCTTATAGGCTATCTATGGAGGTTAAAATAATTTCTTTCCTTCTTTCTTAGCGTTTAATGGATCCATCTTATAGATCCATAGTTAAGATGGATTTAAGTTGATACATAAATTAAACATATATATACATTTGAAAAAACATGAAACAAGATTTTATCCATAAAGATTCTTAGTCCACTTTACCATGGAAATTCTTAATATGTAAATAAACTTTGTTACAATACCATGACTTAATAAATTATCAATATCATAAATTAATAATATCACATGTCTAATAATCTAGCGCCCAAATAATACCATAGATTAAAAAAACACAAATCAATTATATATTCAACAAAAAAAACTACCCCACATATCAACTCTATGTTCAACAAAACACAATCACCCATATCAACTCTATGTTCAACAAAAAAGATCACGCGTAACCCTCATGCTAATTTAGAATGCACCTCTTTAACACTAATCTAACATTCATCCCTCACACTCCTCACATAACCCAATGCTGCTGCTTCTCTGGCTACTCTCTCTACCTTAACGTGTTTCACGTGATTTACATCAAGCACGTTGTTTTCTACAGCACTTGCCTTGTCGATCGCAATTTCTTACGTCGGTCCAAAACTGCGGGATAACTCCCCCATTTATTGCTCAACTTTTTCTAGGCATACATGGTCGCCCAGCACTTTCTCAATGTCACGCTATTTCTACTAGTCATTCATCTACCTCTCATGCCCGCGCTAGAGTAGTAGCCGGCGGTATATCCATTTGGCTTGATTTAAGGCACCGACTAGCTTGTTTTTTTCATTTGTTCATATGAAAAATACCATGCCAGTGCTTCCGTTTTATGGACACTATACCTCATCATACTCTCACGACACGACGACCATTTCTGTATAACATCCTCTTTTCCTTGAACTGTGAGACTATCTAATTTTTTATCCATTCTGTGCAAACGGTAATGCAAGCAGCGAATCTGCTGCACGCGGATTGAAGTTTTCTCATAAAGGGGGAGAGAAAGAGATGTGTCTCTGTTACCGTAGATTTGTGCAGACATCCGTAGATTTGAGGCAGAACGTATCGCTATCTGTTATAGCCATGGAGGAAAGCGGGGCAGAAAAATGTCTGTTTTGCGTTTGTTATTTCCGTGCACCTCATGAATTGTGTAATCTGTCCCCACTTGGCGTTAATGAGTACAACCGGTGAATGAGACCCAAAATCTGAACACCATGAGATTTACAGTCACAGTTTGCCTTTAAGGGAAAGGGCTGTGCTGCTAGGTCATCAGCTATCTATGAATCATGAATGAATGGATCTCTTTTGCTTTTCGTAGACAACGACCCCATATTCACGCTCGCTACCACCTCCATTAATTGAAGCCTGTAGCAATCAATGACGATACATTAATCATGAATGTGGCCATTAACAGTGATGGAGATGGACCATCAGGCTCCCACTCCGTCTCCTGTTTCATTACCTTTTGAACAATTCATAAATAGTGCCCAAAAAATTTGTTGGCCTGTCTATGTACAGGCCAAATCTATACATAACTTTTGAAAATTTTAGGCGACCAAATTTTACATTTTCTGCAAAAATCTAAGTACATGGCAGCTTTATAATTTAAAAGAAATCCCTTATTCATTGTAGACAAGACTCCAACATCCAAACACCATATTAGAGTGCATATTAGACTGCCATAAAGTAAAGGTGAAACGCACATCTCTACCCACTCACAGGAGTGTATGAATATGTGAACACCCCAAGTTCAAGTCCATGCTTTGACTAAATCATATCTTCCATTTTGTGGGTTAAATATAAAGCTAATAGAATTTTCGCTTCTTAGTTTTGGTTAACAAGTGTGTAGATTTTGAGATATTTTTAGGTAAAAATCATATTAAGAAATTATGTCTAATTTTTTAGAACCATTTATTGAACCATTTATTGTGGTTTATTATGAGGAAAAATTATTAAATTTTATGATAAAGATATATTGACTAACCTATTACATTAATCACATAATTTTTTTAATGATTAAAGAGCAAAGGAACAATCTTCTCATCATAAAAGGAGGAGGGAGATCCAATACTAGATCTATTGAAACTTAAACACACTTGCTTTTTAGTATAGGAGTAGATTCTTACAAATTGCTTACTCAAGAGAATAAAAGCAACAAACAATTCTAAGATTTGAGCAAAATTGACCCCCCACTAGATTTAGTGGAGGGGAAAGAATGTTGGGTGCTAGTTTGTGGGCATTTCTTGCTTGGATCTTTTCTACTTTTTGTTAATTGAAAGAACCTTCAATGTCTTTTAGAACATATGAATAGGCAAGAGATCAAGAGGAGAGATTGACCACCTCCTTGTCATTTTCTCTTAGCTTCTACTTCCTTCTTTTGAAAGATGTGGGTTCTTGTTGTTTTTCCTAAATGAAACCTCTTTCAATGAATTGATGTTCTCTGTTAACACTTGATTTGCAGTTGGTTTTTCATATAGGGGTGCTAAATGAGATTGGGCTTCTTCAACCTTTACTTTTGCCCCTAAAGATTGCAAAAATTCAAATCTATCACTAGAGGGAGAATGTTAGTGAGACTAGAGCTTACTAGAATGAGGCCTCTTAAACAATGGATTATAGTCTTTCCTTGAAACTGGTTTGAATACTCCTTGCTCATCATTATTTTGAGAAGATGAGGATAGGATAGAAAGAATTTGAGATGCCAGATATTTTGGACAACATTTTCCTTTTGTAAAATCGTTTTCAGCACAAATTCTCGCACATGAGAAGTTATTCTCAGTGGATCATGAACTAGTAATATAGTAGCCCAATTTGTCTCCAATGACTTTAAAAATACCATCACCTTAGGAAAGAAGAGGAAGATAAGAAAATCTAATCCAAATAGGCATAGAAGAAGTTTCCATGTTGGGATTAAAATGAGAGTCCTATGAGTGAGAAAAATACGGATAGTGCCCATGAAATATGGCCCTGATCTAAAGACGAGATCCCTATCATCCTTGCTTTCAAAAATAAAAGCATAACAATTGTTTCCATAGTGTAGAGTACTACTAGGCTCATGCTTTTCCTAATTATTAGAAATTCATTTTAAAATAGAGCTAAACTTACCAATCAACCATTTTTTATTTTAGAAGTATGAACATTCTTCTTCACAAAAGAAAAAAAATTCCAAAACAAGAAAAAGATTTGTATCCGCACGTTTTATAAATCTACTTTGGTAACTCACTCCACATAACAAAGTCATGATCATTCACCCCAAGATTGGAAAGACCATCCATTAAACATTCAAAAAACTCTTCAAATCAACAAATCTAAATTAAAAACAAACTCTCAAATCAACAAATATAAATTAAAAGCAAACTCTTAATCCTCAACCACAGTTACATAAATTAAGAACCACATAAAAAACACCACCAAATAGAAGATAAAACTAAAAAGCATAACCTACACCAAATAGGGAAAACCTAAAGTGGTGGCTAAGGTTACCTTAGCTACCAAGAATAGATCCACTCCTTCAAACACAGTTTCTAAACCCAATATTACCTCTACCGATACAAAGTTTCCTTATATCATTTTAGTTTACCATTGACAGAGTTTAATTAAACCATTGGTAGAGTTTATTGAAACCATTTCCATTTAGTTGTGTTTAATTAAGAATGGGTAGAGTTGATTGAAACCATATTTATTTAGTTGTTTTAATTAAAAATTGTATATTTTTGAGTGGTGTAACTTTGTATGTCAATTATCAAAACTGAAATTTTGTTCATATCAACTAAAATGAAAAAATAAAAAATAAATTAAATAATTATACTTATATTAACTCATAGAAAATTTACACCTAGAAAAATTAAATTTCTATTAACTCGTATTAAATCTGTATTTAAAATAAATTTATACTAATTTTAATTAAAATACTGTGTTTTAAATTATTAAACTTTATTAACATAAACTTAACCATTTTAATAAAATAAAACATTATATAAAAATACATTACTTAACGAAGTATCAACATTGTTTAGTTTATTTCCATCTCAAACTTCAAACTAAGGTGGTGGAAATTAAGAGGGAAAACTTACGTTTTTGGTGTAACTCGGTAGAAAAACATGGTCTAAGGATAATTTTAGAATCAAATATCACGTGGTCTAATTACGTACTGACGTATATGCTTTAGTTTAAAAATTGAGTAAATACATTCTCCTCAACTTCAAGTGACTCTTAAATTTATCTTTTTATATTTTTCGTATAAGTAATAGACAAGGTAATTAATAAACCATGGCCAATTTTGACTTCGTTGTTCTTCAAAACACAACATGATTAAAGTCTCATTTCAACTTGATTATTCTTCAAAATACGATGATGTGAAGATGATTTAAAATTATAATTATATATATATATATATACACGAAAACTTACGTTTTCGTATAAGTAATAGACAAGGTAATTAATAAACCATGGCCAATTTTGACTTCGTTGTTCTTCAAAACACAACATGATTAAAGTCTCATTTCAACTTGATTATTCTTCAAAATACGATGATGTGAAGATGATTTAAAATTATAATTATATATATATATATATATATTATATATATTGTGATTTATAAAATTATAAAGGGAGGTTTTAGGTTTAAATTATAAATCAATATTATTGAATTTTATGTGAAATAAATTAGGGGTTGCATAATTTATTAGAGGGTGGATGTGTGGGCATTAGATGTGAGATGTTAGACGTTAAATGTGTATAAGGTAGATGTATAGCCGTGAAATGTGATATATTTTTTAAATTTAATTTTTTATATTGTAATTTTGTTTTTTATTAATAAAATTATGAACATCCATGCTTCTGAACACCCATACATGTGAAGCCTGCAAACTGGTGATGAACTGTGGGAGTTCATCATAGTTTCGGATTTAACTCTAGATGCGTGCCTTCAACTCCACCACTTTCGACTTCATCATCTTTGGCAAGTGAAATGGGGCTCCCTTGTACCTCATTGTCCATTTTTGCATGTGCTCGACAGTAGTGTGCAGATCTGACAAGATGCGTGCTCTCTTAGCACAGCGCTGCTACCAATTGTTGAGATGGACAACTAACTTATGCACGGTGATGAATCTGGAATACAACGCCCGCATGAATGTCTCGAGAGATCATTTAGTATTGCTCTCCTCAACTCTACTATGGCTAATGTTGTAACTTGTTCTCCTCCCTATTTGGCCGCTTGTAATTCCTTAGCCATGTGCTCGTTCTCAGCTATCAAGAATCTAACACTCGAATTGGTGGCTTCGGCATATGCTTTGGTAGCACCGTCCAATGCAGCTGAATGCTTGCACACATTGGACAATCACTCACTCTTCAAATTGCGTAGGAGATACATGGACATCCGGGATAGGCACTATGCACGACTGCACAACTCTGTGTTGTGACTCATCAAAAGATATGTTGTGCATCTCCGCCTCTAGATTGTCTTGAAGGATCTATGTGTCTCCTAGATCGCTTGGGACTTACTCTACTTCCGGATCGGCTGAAGTTGGTGGGGTGAGCTCTTGGTCTTGAGGCATGAGGTCAATATCCTGATCTGACTCTGGCTAAACCAAATCCATGTCCATCTGTTCTAGCATTTGTTCAATATCTTGAGCAAGGTCCTGCTCATGTGATTTCTCACCTTGTCTGCTTTGTGCCAGCTGCTCGTATGAGTCTATAACATGTATGGGTACAATTTCATTAATCTGTGCATGTTGCACCTCCTATGTACCTGTTCCTACCGCACTTCCCTCTCTCCTTTGGCAGATCTTGTTCTTCCCTAAGTTACTGCTTCAACTCCTGCAACTCCTTTTCTATTTCCTCCATCCTCTGTTTCTCTCTTTGCCTTTGTGCAATCCTTCTGTCATGCTGTCACCTCTTAGCCTCAATCTCCAAAATTTGTTTCAACACAAGTGGATCTTCTTTGAACTTGCATCTTTGCTCTGCCTCTGTGTTGTCAACAACCTTTCTCTTTCCTTTGTCACACACAGGTCTGCTACCCTCTGTCGATACTGATGATGCTGCTCTCTCAGATGTCACCGCCTTCTACTTTTCTAACCACTCTATAGCTATGTTGACTGGTTCATTGAGGCTGGAGAAGCTATAGTGGTATCTCCACGGGTCTTCCTTAGGCCAATGACACGCCTCGTGGATCCAGGGATGTTTCACTCTCGCACATTGGTCCTTCACTAAGAAATGCGGGTCATACATAATGAGAATTGTAGTGTTGAAGGTGAATATTTTGAAATCCTCCGTCTCGGCCTCAACATGCTTGAGATTTCGTATGTCATACAACCTGATCTGCAAAGGAATAACGGGCCAAGGTGCCTTCTTTTTCCTATGTAGTCTCGTTCGAAACCTTGTCAAGATGTGATATGACACTTCTTGCATGATGAGCTTGTCTATGGAAAACTTCGGCAAAACATGTAGAGCCTTCTCCACATTGTTCATCTATGTGAAGGTGCCAAGGGGCGAAGCATACCAATTTGTTACGTCGATCAATGCCTCCATCATTCCCTACGACATGCAAGGTAGATCCTACTCAAATATCTTTTTTTACACTGGGGTGATGAAGTGATCTAATAACTGTATGATAACTCCATGAAATCTGCATTTAGAGAACAACTTGAAATAAGTGTGCATAGAGGTTTTCGAAGGTGTCTATGCCCAACCGAAGCCTGGGAACTGCTGATGGGTATAGACTACATCCAGTATGTAAGCGGACATGTATATCTTCAGTTGCTGACCCTTGGGTGGATGTCGGGCTTATGTTACCTATTCCTTCAACCTAATAACCAACATGTCAGACTAGTTCCAAGGTCTTCCTTCGCTCGCCAGTTGATCCAACATTATCACCCAACTTTGTGGGAAGGTCTCTGTGCTCTCTTGGCTATATAAGTGGCATGCAAAGATAACCAAGAGCTGATATTCCTTCCGCAATATCTTTGTCTTGTAGAACTGGCTAGGTGTTTTCCTGAACTTGGCTAGCTCTTTCACCCATCTCTTCAAGATATCTCTTGAGTTTGCACTACTGCTAGGTCTGCTGAAGGGTTTATCCATCATGATCATTGGCTATGGCAAGTGATAAATCTCCTTAAAGTCCTTCACCCTGAAGGTAGCAAGTTGTGTTTTACTGACACTACTCAACACCATTGTCTCTGGATCAGTATACAAGACAATCCAATGGATCATGTCTGCGCATGGAAACGCGAGATACCTGCATGAAATCTGATACAAGCCAGACATGTCAATGTTGACAAAGACCCTGCAATCTTCTAGATCTTCCTCAAATATGCCCAAGAAGGTGTCATTGATTTCCTACCATTTCATCTTGATATCCTTATCTATGAACAACTTGATGTCTTCATAGATGGGCAAGCTCATAGACACTTTCTCAACTACATCTCTAGTTGCACTCTCAATAATGTCCTTTCACCCTTTTCTCTTGGAAGCCATCGTACTTATACTGGTGAGAGACAAATGAACACCTGTGATATTTGGAGACATAGAAACACTCATGAAAAGCAATCGATCAGTTGAAAACCAAAAAAAACCTAAGGGTTGTCATGCAACACACCTAGGTGACTAACTGGAAAGATTGTGCAATTTTCACCTGGAGGCTGGGAGACTGTCTACAAAAACTATGAAAGGCATAGTTCAGGCTGTCAAGAGGTAAATTGAATGATGAAACTACACAATGCATAGTCCAGCTTGGCCTGCTGAGGACTGAAATTGCACAATGCGTATTTTCAGTCAGCAATGATTGCAAACTAACAATTGCATTTGCGCAATTTCTAGGGCCAACAAAGCACTGCCTCTCAAAATTGCATAGAGAAAGCCTATAGACTAGTGTTGGGCAAAATTTACATAATTTCCGGGAGGAAGGTTGATCCTCCACTCTTAGAAATGTGCATTTTTAGTTGGGCAAGGCAAGGTCGGGCCAAGGCAGCCCAGACCTGCCAACAAGTGACTGAAAACATGAAAAGTATGAATGCATGGCGAAGCTGAGAACAAAGAAGAGTGAATGATCATGCATGCAAACAATGAGTGCAAGGCTTAGAAAATGAGAAAACAAGCATGTTTGTGAAGTGAGTTGTTGCAAAGACAGCCGTAAATGCAAAAACAGTTTCATGCATGTGACAACAGTGAGATGTGATGAAAAACTTGAAACAATGTTTTTACAAGCTAGCATGCACTAAAATGACAACAAGCGTTCAACAAAACCAAGAAAACAACATTCACACAAAGAGAAATACAAAAAGAAATAGAAAAGAAGAAAAATACGTGAAAAGAGGACTTACCCAGAAAAAGCTAAGTTGAATGTGCCAAATGCTCCTAGATGTGATGTGGGATGTCGAGCTCTAAGATCGAAGTGAGGAATGAGCTCTGAAGCGTCGAAAAAATAAGTTTTGATAAGATCGAGGCTTATGACGCGTGATGAGACTCATCATTAGGTAACTATATGGACTTTAATGCACCTCCTAGGTTACTTAAATCAATTATTCTCATAATTTATTACATATTTTGATTGTATTTTTCTTAATGAGATGAGTCAATGTGAGATATTATGCCTAGTGGACTAATATGCATTGATTGCAGGTTTCTGAGAGAAAGTCATGGAAATTTTGCCTAATTAAGGTCTGAAACTTGGATGAGACAAGAAGGAGAGATCATAGGAGGTATTTCCTCCTCATTTAGTCCTCACTCATTTGAATATTCCTCCATCAATCACACTAGCTCGAAATTACAAGCAGCGAAGCCATGGAGATCAAAAGGCAACCGATAAATTTAAAGTTAAATAGCCAATTTATCTTGAGTTTTGGGAGTTGAGCCTCCCTATATTTAAGGAATTCATTGGAGACTTTCAATTGTATAAATAAAGAGGCCTGGAGACTCATTAGGATTCAAAATTTTGCTGTAAAAACATTAGTCATTTTCGAGTTCAAGAATTGTGGAAGACATTGTTGTGTAATATTATGATTTGATAATGAGAATAAGAATTTCCTTATCCAGCATTGAGTTGACTCAGAGGGCTGAAGCGCTTGGGTTGGGGCCCAATCCTAGAAGAAAAGGCTCCTCTTCTTGTATTTTTATGCTTAGTTGATTTCATGGATTAATGGTTGAATTGTCTTTAGAGTTATTTCATTGCAAGTAGTTTTAGATTTGATTAGTTTGCTTTCATTTGTGCTTTACTTCAGCAGTAGCGTAGAAGAGATAAAGGAACATCAAAAGGCTATTAGTGGGTGGATTTGGCCTCACTCCTCCCTTTAGGGATCATGTTTTGATGATAGAACCCTTATGCAGCCCCAAAAAGACAGAATTCTAGTTTCTCATGGAATTTAGAGTTTTCTGTACTTAGGCCAGCATTTGATCAGTTTTCTAGAATAGGATTTAGTCATCATTTCTTATATCTTCAGTCTTACATTAGATCTCATCAATGTTTCATATTATTCTGTAAGTTTTCACATGCATGAAATAGGTGTCTAGCTCATGAAATTCTGTTTTCCTTAGTTAATTGAAATCCTTCTTGTTTATATGATTTTTGGATAAATGTCAATGGTTGATGCAGTGTAGGATTTTTAAAAGTATAAAGAGATTTCATTATTAACAACCTCATTCCAACTTCATCCACCCATGGCCATCACTTTCTTTCACTACAACCCTCACCAATTTCATCATTTCACAAGAGTACTTCTCAAAGCTTGTTGAGCAAATCCAACCATCTCCCAACTCTGGTTTTGAGTTCTAAAGTAGTCCTAGGTACTCCCTTGCCTCATTCCATCTACCATCCACCTTCCCTAAGCCTTCCATCACCTTCAACATCCCTCCTTTTTCTCTCAGTTGTATCCTGTAGGAATACAGGGGATCTTGTAGAAATTCAGGGCATCTTGTAGAACGCATTAGGACATCCTATAGGTTGACCTGTAGTGGCCTATTTTGAGTTGGAATTGTGGAAAAGGCCCCTAGGAAGCTAGAAAAGGACCCCTAATTGTCTCCCAAAACTTATAACCATTCACCATCATCCCTAAGCCCCCTGCAACATCACCAAAAGAAGTTAGCTTTCACACTTTCACACAAAAAAGACAAAAAGAAAAATAGAGTTATTTTGGTCATTTACATGCACAACAATACAATGTTTGATGTTTAAATTTGCATGCTTAGGACAATAGGATTGCATACATGTTAACTTAGCATTCTTTTGAAGAAATCCTCTTAGCAGTTAGTTAGAAAAATGGTGTGTTTTATCATTTGATTTTAGTATTTTTCTTTACTGCAGTAGACAAGGTTTCTCTTAGTGTTGATTTCTCTTTTCCTCATTAGTAATCAAGATTCTTTTGAATCCATAGAAGTCTGATTTGAAAAACCTTAGTGTTCTATTGCCAGCTCAATAGTGACAAAGAGCAAACCAATCACATTTACTTGTGTATACAACACTATCACCTCCAAGTTTGTACGAACCCTGGGTTGATAAAGTAAAGTTGGTAGCCCTAAGAGTTGTAGCATTCTTGTTGCAATACTAGTACTTATCATTTTTTTGTGCCATTGCCGGGGAGGTGTCTAAGTAATATGTGATTTCTACTTTCTTTCTTCCATTTCTTATCTTCGACATTTTGCTGTTAGCTTCATTTCTGCAAAAGTAGTCTAGCTTTCTTTGTTTTCCATTCTGCAAGTGAGATTTCATTCAAGCAGTTAGTTTTCATTTAGTCAGTTAGTTTCCATTCAGTTTGTAGCACAAGTCTAGCAAGGACCCTCAAGTCTATTTTTGAGAAAAGAAGGAGCATTGTATCCCTTGTAAAGGGTTGTAAGACCTTATAATTCTTCCCAGAGGAGGTGTAAGTACTATACAAGTAAATCGAGAAGATTATCTCCATTCGTAAGAGGGTTTAGACTAGGTTGAGAAACCTTAGGGTCTAAGACAAAATATTTGAAATATGTTCTGATGCAGACTGAGGAATCTTACAACTAGTCGAGGATCATGAGACCATGTGGAAGGATGGTGTAAGGTGTTTTCCGAAGATTGTGTTGATAGTAGCAAAGACTGAGTGAAGAGGGATAATGAATGAGGTATGTTAGGTCAAAGGAGAGACCTAACAACAAGGTTGAATGCTAATATATGAACTAAATTTGAAGGGATTAATTTATTGTGAGCAGTTGGGTATGTAGAGAATTTAAAGGAGTTATTTCTTGCTCATTTTTGGAGTCAAAGGACAGTTACGTAGATCAAGTCCAACAGGATAGAAAGGGATGCAAGGGAGGGGTTGCTACAACAAGTAAGTCAAGTATTTTTTTTCGTGTTGTTTTGGGAAGATTGAAGGTCAAAGGTAGTTGACTTGAAGCCTTAGGAGAATATTCTTGTATATTATGTCATGTATCAGGTTTCTAAAGGGTCATAATCCTTGGTACGAGAGCCCTATGTTTGTTTTATTGTGGGAAAAATGACAACTTTTCGGCCATATATGATCATCCTAGCTAGAGTAAAGGATCAATTGATACCTCATATTATCGGAAAGAACAATGCAAGTGATATGTGGAAGTCTCTTTAGGATTTGTTCTAAAATAAGAATGAGAACTCGTTAATGGTATTGAGAGAGAAGCTCAATACCATTCATGGTAACATTCCTGAGTCATAATTACTAAGGACTGCCTTGAAGGGTTTCACTGAGGAATGGAAGCCAATTATCAAAGGAATAGTTGCTTGAGACAAGTTGCTAGGTTGGAATAGGTTATGGGACGACTTAATCCAAGAGGAAATATAGGACAAGGATCTTCATAAGAAGAAGTATGATGGATAAAATGTGGCTCTTGCTAGTAAGATGAAGGAAAAGTGAAGAAGGACTTGAGAAAGGTGAAGTGTTTCACATGTGGCAAGCATAGTCATTATGTAAGTATCTACATCAGAAGAAAGGAGATAATGAAAATAAGAAAGAGATTCTGATGGATGCTACATCCAAAGCTGAGTAATATGACTTGACAAGAAGGTTAGAAGAGGATTTTTCTCTATTCTCTCATTTCTTTGAGGGTACCATTGATGAGGGTGCATGGTTCATTAATAGCAAAGCATTCAAACATATGAAAATATCATAGGAAGTATTTGAGACTCTAATCAACAGGACTCTAAATTTAAAGTGTAGGTTGGCATTATGAGTCAAAATCCTGTCAAATGATCAGGTACGGTACCGTTCAAGATGGAGTTAGGATGGTTGCTACAAGTTTAGGATGTATTGTGGGTACTAGAGCTTAAGTGAAACATGTTATCTATCTTAGTGATTGAGGTTAAGGGGTTTGAAGTATTGCTCTAGGATGAAAAGATGATGCTCAATCCTAGAGACTTTAACTATACAAGAGAAGTTATTGTACTTAGGGAGACTGGTCTATACAAGATGAAATGAAAGCCTATAGATCAAGGGAGGAAATAATTTTTTGAGTCTCAAAGGGTTTTTAGTTCAAGTGATATTTTTCAGAGTCAGAGGGAGGCTCCACTACCCAAGAAGAGTGCATGGATAGTGGGAAGTAAGGAGACTTATATAGCTGGAAAGAAGGAACCTTGGAATGGCCTGAAGACCTATTAGGCATAGAATATGTGCGAGGATTCTGGTGGAAGAGACACTTTTGAGGAAAGATTTTTACGTTCTACAAGATAATTTTGTAGTGATGGATGCCAAAGATTGGGATTGTGTTGCCTACCTAGTTACTTTTGAGGAATGGAAGTACCTCCATCACTAAGAGGGAGTGTTGAAAATAGTGTCGCTTGGGAGGTACTCCTACAAGTCATGGGTACTTGACTTGTGAGGATTTGACACACTTTGTGGAAATAAGTACCAAAGCCAGTGGGTTTTGGAATGAAAGTCGCGGGCTTAGAATCCAAATAAATTATTTTTTTATTATAATTGTTGTGGAGGACACCTTTGATGGAAAAAAGGGGTTCCTAAGGAAACATTAGAGAGTCTATATATTGAAGAGACCATGAGAGCTAATACACATGAGTGCAAGTCTCAGCAATTGAGCAATATTAGCCATCTAATGAAGTTGTAGTACCTCCAAGAGCAGTCTAAATTGAGCTCTAACAAAGACATTGAGAAGAAATTTTTTTGCATTGCATGGATGGTTTGTTTTGTAAATTGGAGGAGCACAAGTTTAGCGAGGAGCCTTAAGTCTATTTTTTAGAAAAGGAGGGTTGTATCCCTTGTAAAGGGTCATAAGGCTTTAGAATGCTTCCTAGAGTAGGCTGAAGTAGTGTACCGGTAGATCAAGAGGATTATGTCCAGTCATAAGAGGGTTTAGACCAAGTCGAGAGACCTCAGGGTCTAAGATAAAATCCTTGAACTATGTTTTTATGCAGGAGAGGACTCTTACAAATGGTTGAAGATCATGAGACCATGTGGAAGGATGGTGTAAGGTGTTTTCTGAAGATTGTGTGGATATTAGAAAATACTGAGTGAAGAGGGATAATGAAGGAGGTTTGTTAGGTCAAACGAGAGACCTAACAATAAGGTTGAATGTTAATTCACTGCGAGAAATTGGGTATGTAGAGAATTTAGAGGAGGTATTTCTTTGTGGTTTTTCAAGGCAAAGGACAACTAGGGACATTAAGGGAAAGATGATAGAAAGTGATGGAAGGGAGGGGCTGCTACAACAAGTAAGTAAAGTATTTTATTTTTTGTTGTTTTGGGAAGATTGAAGGTCAAAGGAAGTTGAAATCAAGCCTTAGGTGAATACTATTGTATATTGTGTCATGTATCAGGTTTCTAAAGGGTCATAATTCTTGGTACGAGAGCCCTATGTTTGTTTTATTGTAGGAAAAATGACAAGTTTTCGGCCATATATCTATCTATGCACTTTATTGTTTCATTGTTGTTATATTTCCGTTGTTCAAATTTGTTTTGGTTGAACACTCCTAGTGTGTTTGAGTGCTAGTCTAGCCATAGACCAGACCTAACATGTAAGGAAAATTAGACACACTCTCCTATATGAATTCGACTTGGCTTAAATTGATTTTTGTTTTTTTTTCTAAAGGAGAATGGGTTCATAATTTAGGAGGAAGAATAGGGAAAATGGTGAGAGAAAAAGGGAGATGATTTAGGGCAACGAGTGAGAGGAAAATTAGGAGAGAAAGCAGGATAGATGATAGGGAATGAGAACATAAAATAAGAGATAATTTAGAAAAGGAAAATGAATAAGGAGAAACAAAAATAAATTTTCTCAAGTTCCATGTCAATTCATCCTCTGCCATGTCACTAATGATTCATCCAAAGTCTCACCACTTGTGCACTTTCAATTACTATGATGTGTCAACCCCAAAAGTACCACCTCATGCTCCTAAAAATAGACATGCCAAAAATAGGGGTCCCCCTAAGAACAAGAAAAGGTATCAAATGTCTGAAATAGAAAGGGGGGCCCTATTATATTTTGTTAGGTAAACTTGAATTAGGGAAAAATTCAAATATGATTGGATAAAATGGTAGTAGTTTTAAGCACATAGTTCAGTGTACGCATGGTTTTCTTCCCATGGATTTCATGTAATGGATCCTTTAAAATGTTGGAGAGGCTCTAATGTAAACTGGCTAGGTAATATGCGCAGCAAAGATTCACTTGGCCAGCTCAACCAAGCTTTGGCCAAGGGATCTAATGAAATTTCATTAGCTAGTTCTTTTCCTTAGATATGGGGTTTTTCCAAGATAAAAATTGTGTGCTTTATGTTTATGTTATATAATTGGTGTTGGTGTGATGTTTCTCTCATTAACTATTTTATTTCTCTCTTGTTAATTTTTTAACAATTGAAATAAAATCCAAAGGTTTAATTATATGCTAACAACTATAATGTGATGGATATATCAAAGTTGAGTTTTGGCTTCAAGGGGATGCCTTTCTTGTCAAGGTTTTATTTGGATTGTTAGATGTCAAAGATTAAGAATCAAAACTAGTGATAGGAAGTGGTTGTTATATTGTAGATAAAAAAAATTGCATGGATGAAGTGATTAAGGAAAAGTTTTGATGGTGTGAGAAGGAAGTGGAAGTTGCAGAGAAGCCCAATTAGGCTTTGATCAGTGAGCATGTTGCTACATATTAAAGTTAGAGTAATCATTAGGTCAGAGGATATTTTAATTTCACAAAGAAAGGATGGAAGTTAGAATAGAAACAACTAAAAATAAATTATGATGGAGTTGAAAATTTATTTCATATAAATGGAAATATGAATATAAGACCTCGTAGGGAATACATACTCTAAATAAATTATTAGTAAATTCTATTCTTAGACATAGGTGTTAAAGGGGAATGAAAATACCCTAGGTATAAAATTTGAAGGGATTAAGGGGTGGAGGCAAGTTATGCTAACTCACTTGGCCATTTTGGCTACATTTGGTCAAGGAAACCCCAAGTCAAGGTTTAAGGGGGAGCTTTTAGCAAAACTTGACTTAAGGAAACAGTCAAAATTGACCAAATCAAATGGTAGTGGTTTTAGGAACATGATTTAGCATACCCATTTATGCCCATGGATTTCATATGATGGAGCCTTTTGAAAGGTTGGGAATCCTCTATTGTAAATAGGGCATGGGATGTGAGTGATGAAGGCTCGTTTGGCTAACTTGGTCATGTTTTGGCCAAGGAATTTAATGGAATTCTGCTTGTTGGGTTTCCCCATATTTGGGGGTTTTCTAAAGGTAAACATTACATGGATTATTTTTATGTTTATGATCGTTATCAGTTTAATGTTTTTCTCATTATTTATTATGTCTCTCTAGATAATTTTTTAACATATATAGTACACCCAAAAATATGTATTGCTAAAAATAAAAATCTCACTAGATTCCCACAATATCATTCTAATTAGACTTAGAATATGAATGGGAATCCAAATACACTATGAATACTCCCAAGGCATAATTGTTAAAAATAGAGAGTACTCAAATTCTAACGAAATGACCACCATTAGACTCATAAGTCAATGGGAGTATGATTATGTTATCACCACTACCATGCACCAATTGTTAAAAATAAAACTACCTCAAATTTGCATGAAAGCATTGTAATTAGACTCAGAATGTAGTGGGAAACTTGAATGTTTAATCATAGCTAATATGCCACCTGTTGTCTCTCCCAAAGACAATCTTGGATTGCTTACAACACCAGTTCCTGCGCACATCTCAATTATATCTATCTCATATGATCCTCAATAAACCGAAGGCATCATATGCATCTTCTACACATAGTAATTATAAATATACAAATATGCACATAACAACATGGGTTGGTTCCTTCATCCAAGCATATAAGCCATGTATTTATGGTATCCTTTCACATATACAACTCACAAGAATAAGCCAAAAATAAGTGGAGGTTGAGTAATCAAGGACTTACAGTTTAATTAGATTTTGTAGAATAATGAAAGAAGAGAAAGAGAATAATAGCTCATCACATAGAGCTTGAAACATCAAGAGTTCTCTACTTATCTAAGCCAAAAATAGACAAGTGGATGTAAGAAGCGTGAATTCTATGATTTCAGGAAGCGCTTATTTAAATATATAATCTCAGACTTGCATACATTCATATGTATTAACTAGTTAACACCAATGAATCTGTAAGAATATAAGAGATATTTCTGGCAGCTACAATTGCTTGAAATCAGAGAGAGAGTGTGAACATAGTGGAAGTTTAATAGAAAAACAACATACTGTAATACTCGAACATGGGAATCACCACTATTTCATTCATATTAAGTAAGATGTAGATCTGGAATCATACAACTTCAGAAGCACATATAGATTTTTCAAAAATTCATAACATATCTTTTTACCCTCCCTTTTATAATGAGAGGGAGGGTAAGAAAATCAGTTGCAGAAATATCTTCAGGTGGAAATTACAGATGTCTGTATGAATGGTTGTCTTGGCATAAATCCTCTAACTATTACAACAAGGAGATTCCTTTCTTGAAGGAAAACAAAATAACAATACAGTGATCAAAACAACAAAACAAAATTAATTCATCGCAGCTAAAATGATGGTTTTTGGAAATATCTTCATGTCACTCTTCTTTGCTTGCATTTGGTCCTGGCATGTTCCTGCTAAGTCATGGTTAATCCTCTCTCATTCAGTTCTGAGTCACTCTCTGTCTTTAATAGCTTCTAACACAACTGCCAACTCATACGCCCTTTTAGCTTTCTATTAAATAATATTGGTGCCTTGAAAATTCTGATATTGTGTTTCATGGAGTACCCAGGAGCCTTTCAAATGCTAACATTTTAACATAGAAACACCATGAAATAGGTGAGCTTGAATGCCCTTTATTCCCTTGGGAATACAACCCCCTTTCACTTCTTCTTTTATGTGATCGAGGGCTTGAACTGAGTGCTTAGTACTTTGGCCCCTAAGGCTTTCAATTGTCACACAGGGGCCTTTTCCTTTGTTACTTTTAAACCTTTAATAACCCCTCACGCCACATCAGCCAATATCCCAGATGTTAAAACCTTATGAAATACAACATATGGAAAATCACATCCAGGGGGTTTTTTTCTCATCGCAATCGTAATCCCGCAGACGACGTTGAATACGCTTTCCCTGGAGTTTTTCCACTAATCAGTTATGATCGCCAATATGCAGGATGATGTCATCTTTGCCATGTGTCACCCTATGATTGGTGACATATGTCACCTAGAAATGAACCCATAGGACCCCTAAAAACATCGAAGCCAAGTGAGAGGTGTCTTCCTGCCACGTCAACATTCATACTGCCACGTTTCCTTTGTACTACCTCTTGACATCCATACTACCACGTCATTGGTGACATCAGCTGCCATGTATGCTCTAAGGACCAATCATAGGTTGCCACGTGACCCCCTGGAGGAGAGAGAAAAAGGCCTCTCCAACCCTATTTTTTCATGCTTTTCCTTTGTATTTGAATTTCTCGGCCCCCGTGCAATGCACCATTTTATCGCGATATCAGAAATTTGCAAGTATTTTTAAGTTGAAACCCCGCCAATCCACTGATCATCAATGCCACATGGAGGAGAGAGAAAGTGGGCCACCCGCCTTAATTTTGTCAAGTGTTTCCTTTGTTAGCATTTTCAATCCTTTCCCGATGATACAACATTATATCACAGATCAACCCTCACAAGTATTTGAAATTTTAGCTTAAGCATGTGCCCTGGGATCTCACCAATTTGCGATTGTGATCGGCCCCCCAGACCTCCGATTGTGATTTTCCCTCCACACTTAGCCATTTTTGGTTTGTTGGGATTTTCCAAGGTAGACCTTCAAAATGCTTTATATTTTACTCCAGGAGTCCATTTTTGGATTTCCATATATTGTTGGGAAGCTCTTTCCAAGAACTATGCAATGGGGAGGGTTTAATTCATCTCTAATATCTTCTGTGGCCTAAGAAAGGGGCTACGAATTTCACTATTCTTGGGAAAATTTAACTATTTGAAACCCACAATGTAGTGAGTGACAACATTGGCTCCAATTGGGGACAGTGCCTTACTGGCAAGGTGTTGAGGACCTCTGACTAGTAGTATTTCCTTCCATTGGGCATGGAGTTATTCTTAAACAAAATATAATTCTGTGAAAAGGTATTTTTTGAAAGTAAACTGAAAAATTCAAATAAAAATCTCAACATACACAATGGATATTTACAATGAGAAAGAGATAGATATCTCTAATTTTGAAAATAAAATTTTAGAAACTCACCATTTACAGGTAGTTCTAGCAGTTCACCATCAATTTTTTCAAATATGTAGGTGTTGTTTCCCCTTTCTTCTACGATCTTGAAAGGGTCAAACCATAGTGGATCAAACTTCTCATGTTTTCCTTTGTCTTCTCGATTGGCATCCCATCTGAGAACTAAATCTCCTTGCTGAAGAGGTTTGTCCTTAAATCTTGTCAAACAAATATTTCATTCTTTGTTGGTAGTTTGACAGTCTAGTCCCCACCTACTCTATGTTCTCGTGAAGCTCCACCAGCTGATTCATTCTTCTAGTTAAGGTGCTTGGTTCTTCCTTTGCTTCTTGTAGCAACTTAGCTACTGGAATTGCTAATTGGATAGGGAAGAAAATAACCTTGCCACATACTATTAGAAAATTATATATTACAGAGCAATGGAGCACATAAAATATTGCAGAAATATAAGCACATAAAACGCATAAAACAAAAGAGACACAGATATACGTGGTTCACCCAATTTGGGCTACGTCCATGAAGAAAACAACCAGTCCTTTTATTATATTATCCAACAAAATGAAGAGATAAAACCTACAACAGATCTGCTGTAACTTCCTCTTCGCTCACAATCTTCTTTCTCTTCCTCACTTAGAATACAGATATATATAGATGAAATACAATTCCCTCATATATAGTGAGGGGTTGCCTTCTAGGGAAAAAAACCCTAAATTAAACATAACTTCTACCATCAGATCATCCGCCTAAATGAACAGCCCAGATTGACTTCCTCGGGTATACATCCGGTTGAAACCTTTGAATACAGAAGATGATCAAGCTCCACACCCAACATATACTAGCTCAAAGGGTGATTTCCCAATGGATCTTTTGGGTGTGACACGATTATCCCATAGAGCAAACTTTAGTTGAGAGTCCTAGTTCCTTTGATTTTCAGTGATGGTCTTCTTTAAAACTCTCACCACAGTTTTATTAGAAGACTCAGCCAAGCCATTCGCTTTAGGGTAGTATGTAGTGGAGTGTCCAATAATGATGTTGAATTTGTGGCAGAAGTTTGTGAACTTGACATATTTGAAGACCTATGCATTATCAACAATGATTTTAAAAGGAAACCTGAAACATGACAATATCTTCTCCTCCATGAATTTTATCACCACTGAATCAATACCATTCCTAGTTGGGATAGCCTCTACCCACTTAGTGAAATAATCAGTGGCTATCAAAATACATTTGTGTTGGCTGTTAGGAGGTGGGTTTATTTCTTTGATGAATTCCAATCCCCATTGTCTAAAGGGCTCCTATAAATGCACTTGAATCAAGGGGAGAGGAGAAAACTTCTATCATCAGTAAACAACTAGAATTTTTGGCATGACCTGACCTTAGAATAAACCTCTCCAAGCAGTGTGGGCTAGTAAAATCCTGCCTTGAGGATTCTATGTGTTGTTTCCTTCCAACTATAGTGTGTGCCAAAGAATCCCCCATGGAAATCCTCAATCACTTCATGGGTTTCTCCCCAACAAAACATAGTAGTAATACCCCCACCGGGTCCTTCCAGTAGAGCAGTCCATTGGATATAATGTATTTTTCTTCCTGCATTCTCAAAATATGGTATTTTGATCTATCCAACCCAACGATTATCTTAGAAGCAAGAGGTAATGAACAATGTTCTTATACCTGGGTGATCCCTCATACTTGGCATAGATCTTTTCTTCAGCCATTTTAATTATGCTATGTTCATCCTATGGACTGCCCTCCTCTATGATTAGGCTTATCCCTAGAGCTTGGTAGTTAGATTTAGACAAAATCTTGGCCAACCCCTGGCCTTTGATGAGCTTGTGAAGCTTGATTTCCATCTCATATTCTTGTATTTTAGCTATCCATCTACCACTCTTTCCTTTGTTGTCTCCTTGCACCATAATGCCTTTGACTGCAATCGTTGGGACAAACATTGTGATTATGGATTGCAGTATATACATACAGAATAACTTCAGTGCCTTGACCATTGCATAAGCTTGCTTCTCCAATATATCATACTTCAGCTTAGCATCCCTTAGGACATGGCTAAAAAAGAAAATGGGCTACTCGTAACCTTCTTTATTTTTCTGTAAGAGCACAACAACAATGGTATGTGGAGAGGCAAAAGAAAATATGTAGAAGGGCACTAAGTAATCAGGGCCAACTAGAACTATGGCCTCAGCCAAAGCTTCTTTGATCCTTGTGAAAGAATCATGAGGGATGGATGTCCACTTAACTTCGTTCTCCTTCTTAAGCATATATGTGATACCTTTAACTATCTCAGCATAGTTGGGTATGATTTCCTTAAGAAATTTATCATCCCCAAAATGTCTTAGACTTCTTTTTTATTTCTGGGCAGGGGAATAAGGTTGATGGCTTTGACTTGTTCAGGATCAATATTTACTCCTTACTACACTACTATATGTCAAAGCAGCGTCGCCTCACTCAGGGAAAATTGAGATTTCTTCAGATTCAAGGAGAGGCCATATCTTTTGCACTTCTCAAAAGTGAGTTTTAAATGAAGGATATGCTCTTCATCAGTCTTAGAAAAGACTATGATGTCATCTAAGTAAACTACCACAAATTTATCTTTCTCATGCAAGAAAGCTAAGTTCATTGCTCTCTGAAATGTGGGCCCTATATTTATCAACCTGAACGGCATGCATGCGTACATGAAGGTTCCCCATGAGGTGGTGAAAGCAGTCTGTCTCTGGTCTTCGGGGTGGACCACCACTTGGTTATATCCTGAGAATCCGTCCATCACGCACATTCTGGCTACACCTACTACCTTCTACAATATATTATCCATCTTGGGAAGAGGGTAGTTATCTTTTAGAGATGCCCTATTTAAAGTCCGAAAGTCCATGCATAGCCTTATCTCTCCACTCTTTTTATGGATAGGGACCATATTAGATACCCACTCAAAGTATCTTAGAGGGCCTATGATCTTGGCCTGCATCAACTTCCTTAACTCCTTTCCAATGGAGGGGAGTAAGAGTGGGTTTATTTGTCTAAGTTTCTATTTGCATGACTTTATCCCACCCTTAAAAGGAATTTTATGTTGAATAATATTTGTATCAAATAATTTGACATCATTGTAAGACCAAGAAAATACATCTTTGTAAGTTTTGAATAGATCTAAATACCTATGTCTGTATTGCAAGGGGATTTCTTTGGACAGCCTAATCATCTAGGGTTTGTCCTTTGATCTGATGTTGTAGTTCTCTACTTGCTCATCCTTCTCTGGGGCCATTTTTTTGGACACTATATCATCTTTATTGAAAATTATTTCAAGTGGAACAAGTCCACAATGGATGGTGTTCCCTTTTAGTTGCACTTTTTTTTCCCAGCCACTGTGTCTTTCCACGAAGTGGCTTCTTGTTCTACTACTTCTTCTTCTTCTTGATCGATGGTAGAGTGGGAAAACTCCCCAACAACTTCTATGAATATTTTTACATGCTCGTCATCTTTGAATCCCTCCCAATGTTTGACATTATCAGGTATTGAAGGCCAGTGTCTCACTTCTATCTCATATCTGGGGAGCGGAATATGTGGGGGCCTGAAAGTTCTTGCAGCTACCGCAAGAGAGTCAGCCATCCTGTTTTCTTCCCTGGGAAGAAACTAGATGTTAAAGGCTAGGAATAAAATGTCAATTAAGTCCCACACTTCATTTTGGTACATCCTCAGCCTGGGGTGTTTGGCCTAACAATGATTTCTGATCTTCCTTACAACTAGTTTAGAATCTCCATAGACTGCTAGGCATTCGATATCATCTTTTTTGTTGTTTGTAACCCCAGGAGCAATGCCTCATACTCCACTACATTGTTGGTCACCTCAAATTAAAGCTTGAATGAGAGGGGTATCACACTTCCTTCTGGGGATACCAACAATATTCCAGCTCCATTTGCCTCTTTTGAGTTTGATCCATCAAAGTAAAATTTCCATACTTCATTTTCATTTAAATGTTGGTATTTCAACTACCTTGTCAGGTGCATTAATGCTTCTTCTAAGAGGTACTCATCTTCTTCTAATAATAGGTAGGAGATGTCAGTTTCTTTCCCATGTACTAGGGAGTTTTCTGAGCCTTTAGCTCAAGTCAAGGTTTTCACAAACCGGGATTCTCTGTACAACCTTCTTTGTTCACCTCCAAAAGTGGGAATGGTGGCATAAGTCAAATCTAGCTTAATAGAGCCACCCACCTTGGAACCCCAATATCTAGATAAGAGCATTCCAAAATTAGGAGGTATATTGGCCACCACTATATCCATTGCCACACTTTTCACCGGGATCTAAGCCAGGTTTACCACTAGATCCTTTATCATGCCTAAGCATTTGACTCTCTTGGAGTCAAAGGAGTACAAGTCTTTGTATGGTCTGGTCATCTCCAAACCCAGTTGTTCCATTACTGATAATGGCATGTGGTTGTGGGAAGCTCCTAAATCCAGCATGAAATTATGCAGCAAAAGGTCATGGATCACCAAATTCACATAAAAATGCGTGGTAGAATCATCCAACTATTCCACATGCAGCCCAAAAACGACCATTGAACTTTCCTCCTAGAGGTTTAAACTATCATGGGCTGGTGTTGAGATAGAGGGATGCATAAATTGAGAGACCTGAGATTTATAAATAGGATGCTTTAGAAGCTCAGTCAAGGGAACATGAATTTTTACCTTCTGAAGCTCCTTTTGTATATTGAATGCAAGATGGACCTTTTCTATACCTCCTGGCTCTGTTTCTTCTTCCTTGCCATTGGTAGTTTTTGGTAGAATAGGTGTCTCTTTTTCTATGTGTCCCTCTGAACTAGTTCTTTCCTCATTAGAGGATACTTTTATCTTAGAAGGGTCAGGATTTATCTTACCCTTCCCTTTATTTTGTACTGGGGGAACAACTTGGGGAGCAACTTCCCTTTCTTGTTCTGGTTCTCTAATCTGGTTGGCCTCCTGGTGAGCCATATTCTCATATTCTTCTTCGGTAAAAGAAAAATACATATTTCCTTACATCTCTTGTGTATCCAATGATTTTTCATTGGGACCATCTTCCAAGTATAAAGGATGAGGGATTTGATCAAGTTGTTCCTTTCTTTCCCTTGGAAGTAGTTGCATTGGAGGCCTTCTATATTGAGGGTTATAGCCCCGATTGTTGACTCTAGTGTTCTATCTAGAAAGGTTCTTGTTCTCAATTTCAATATTTCCAAACTTTTATGTTAAACTCCTAATGAGTTTCTCCATCTCATCCCACTTCGGGTCTGATGATTCTCTATCTTGACTGAGGGAGGATGCCTCCTCTTTCCATCTTTTGGGTTTAGTAGTTTCTTGCTTTAGCCTTGACTTTCTTGTCGAGACCAGATTTGCATCCACTTCAAGAGCATTAGTCTGAAGTTGGTCTAGAGTGAGAGACTTCCTTCCTCTCAGGGAAAAACCAACGTTGGACTCAAAATCTCCCAGGGAAACCACACAAGCCACAATTTGAGAAGGATTTACATCAGCAAGTAAGTTATTGTACTACTTATTGAATCTTTTGATAAATTATGAAGTATCCTCCTTCATATTTTTTCTTAAGGGATTAAACTCAGTGAGGATGTACTCATGATCCCTCTTTTCTCCCCATTTCTAGCTCCTACCAAGTAGCGATGGAGGGATTCGGTAGATCTTTGAACCATTTTCTGGCTTCTCCCTTAAGACTTTGTAAAAAAAGTCTCATGATGATCCAGGTGGATGTTGGTGGCCACCCACCTATCCCATTTCAACCCCCGCAATTGTCTCTTTCAGCATTTCCAGTTTCCTTAATTGTAGCACAAATTACTATTTTTAGTAGTTTTTCGGGTCCTGAACTTCCGGAGCTGTTTTGATGCCCTAAACAACGTTTTTTGGGAAATCTGGGGGCAACATGG
>APFE031617059.1:24839-36800 GCA_000404065.3 Pinus taeda | reverse complement strand
ATTCTTCTAGGGTTAGGTTTTGGAATGTTGAAGGGTTTTCCATTGTTTCTCAACAATAAATAGGGCCTTTGAGCCTCATTGTAATACAGTTCGGAACAGTTCAGAGGCATGCTAGCCGCCACAATCGTCTCTCAGAGATACCTACCATCGCCCTAGCTGGTTTGTTTCCATTTTCTGTTGTAAGCATATTTCGATTTCCATTAATGAAATGAAGTATTATTTCCGCTGCATCTCTTTATTCATGGTTATCGCATCTCTGTATTTATGGTTATCTCTGTAATCTATTGCGTTCCTGTTTAAATCCGGATCACATGACCACCTCCAGTTGATCCACATCTAGGATGTGAGAAAAATAACTTAAGGCTTCAATGTGACTCTTTGCAATGTTATCATCTTCCACATTCAACCTAGGAAATTTCTTTAGGTGGTTCTATGGAATTGCAATTAGAGGCTGAGTTAAATTAAGAGGTGCATATTTATTTAGAAAAAATCCTAGAAAAGCCACTTGGATTGGTGGAGGGGGGTTAAAATTTTCTTAAGGAACTTGGGTCAAGACCAGAGTGGTAGGAGGAGAAGTAGGATATGTTAGGGCCTTAGGAATAAGTCCTGAGTAGTGAGTAGTAGTGGGTTGAGAATTGGAGGCAGAGATGGCAAAGGATGACGAGATGGTAGTACAAGTTGGGGGAGTTTTCTCTTTCTCTACTTTCTTGGAAAATAATTTTTTTGGATCAGATACAAATGGGGCTTTCTTTTGGGATGTATCTGAGGGCGTATGAGGCCTTTTAAAAGCTAGGGTTATGAATGATAATGAGGGGGGTGTGGAGTCACTAAGGTGATATGAATGAAATCAGAACAGGCTTTGCTCACCTACATGAAGGGTGTTCAATTTGTCGTATCACCGGGGAAAAAAATCCTTCAATAAGATCCCCAAAAACGACATCAAAGTATAGTGTCTTTTTGAGAGACAGTGTTGGATTGCTTACAAGACTAGTGTCTAGGCACATCTAAATTCTATGTATCTCATATGATCCTCAAGAAACCGAATGCATCATATGCATCTTCTACACATAGTAATTACAAATATACAAATATACACATAACAACATGGGTTGGTTCCTTCATCCAAGGATATAAGCCATGTATTTTTGGTATCCTTTCACATATAAAAATCACAAGAATAAGGAAGAAACAAGTGGAGGCCAAGTAATCAAGGACTTACAGTTTAATCAGATTTTGCAAAATAATGAAAGAAGAGAAAGAGAATAATAACTCATCGCATAGAGCTTGAAACATCAAGAGTTCTATACTTATCTGAGCTAAAGATAGACATGTGGATGTAAGAAGAGTGAATGCTATGATTTCAAGAAGTGGATACTTAAAGATATAATCTCGGACTTGCATACATGAATATGTATTAATTAATTAACACCAATGAATATGTAAGAATATAAGAGATATTTTTGGCAGCTACAATTGCTTGAAATCATAGAGGAAATGTGAACATAATGGAATTTTAACAGAGAAACAACATACTATAATACTCAAACATGGGAATCAACTCTATTTTATTCATATTAAGAAAGATGTAGATCTAGAATCCATACAACTTCAGAAGCACAATTTTTTTTTTCCTAGAATTCAGAACCTTTCTTCAATGTTTCTTCCTCCCATTTATAATGGGAGGGTGGGTAAGAAAATCAGTTGCATAAATATGTTTAGGTGGAAATTTACAGTTGTATGTATGAATAGTTGTCTCAACGTAAATCCTATAACTATTATAGCAGGGAGATTCCTTTCTTCAAATAAAAACGAAATAAAAATACAATGATCAAAACAACAAAACAAAATTAATCCATTACAACTGAAATGATGGTTTCTGGAAATATATTCATGCCACTCTTCTTTGCTAGTATTTCATCCTTAAGTGTTCCTGCTAAGTCATGGTTAATCCTCTCTCGACCGGTTCCGGGTCACTCCCAATCTTTAACATCCTCTGACACAACGGCCAACTCATACGCCCTTTTAAATTTCTGTTAGATAATATCGGTGCCCTGAAAAGTCTAGTTTCATGTTTCATGGAGTACCCCAGAGCCTTTTGAACATAGCCTTTTAACACAGGAACACCGTGAAACAGGCGAGCCTGACTACCCCTTACACCCTTGGGACTATACCCCCTCCCTCTTCTTCTTTTATGTGATCGAGGGCTTGAACCGAGAACTTAGTCCTTTGGGCGCTAAGGCTTTCAATTGTCGTGCAGGGGCCTTTTCTTTTGTTACTTGAAAAACCTTTAATAAAACCTTGCACCACATCGGCCGATATCCCAAATGTGAAAACCTTATGAAATACAACCTATGGAATATCACATCCGAGGGGTCTTTTTCTTATCGCAATCACAATCCCGCACCTGACACTGAATACACTTTCCCTTTAGTTTTTCCGCTAAGAATTTATGATCGTCGATATGTGGGATGATGTCATCTTCGCTATGTGTCACCCTGTGAGTGGTGACATGTGTCACTTGGAAATGGCCCCTTAGGACACCTGAAAATGCTGAAATCGAGTGACACATGTCTGCTTTCCACATCAACATCTGTACTGTCATGTTTCCTCTGTATTACCATTTGTCATTTGTCCTACCACGTCATTGGTGACATCAGCTGCCATGTCTGGTCTGATGAGAAATCAGAGGTCGCCACGTGGTCCCCTAGAGGAGAGTGAAAAAGGTATGACCGACCCTGTTTTTGTTGGAAATACTGAGAGGGCCGTGAATTAGTAATTATTTTCAATTGTTATTATTACCAGTTTAGATTCTTTGGAACTTTAATCAAAGAAATGATTTTATTAATATAGAAAAAGATTGAATACAATATCTGACGAGTTTTTCCAAGCACCAACTTGGACTTTGATGAGGCTCCAAACTCTAGGGCTCTGACCTTATCTTACCAAGGAACCAACCTTGAATTTAGGAGCACCAACTACAAGGACACCAATCCTTCCAATTCTGAGGCACCAACCCCAAGGGCTCTGACCCTATAGATTTATTCTGTCAAGAAAAAGTTTGATTGTAATATACTACTCCCAAGGACTTCTTTACAAAATCTTGTCCTTGTAGCCTTTGTAACAGGTCGCTATTATGTGCTATATCTTCACTCTGGGTCCGAATCTTCGAAGATGAATCAGTTCAAAATGTTGTCCTCCTGCTTTATCTTTTGCTTCCTTCTTCGCTCGGCCTTCGGCTTCTACTGTACCTTCGTCATCTGCTAGACCTTTGGCTTCTCGACCTTCCGCTTCCTTTGTCTCTTCAAGTTCACGAGTTGTGAAATTATTTAATTCTTCTTTGTGTCGATGCCCAAACTCTCCTTAAGGTGAGTGTTTCCGCAATACTCAAAAGACACATTCATTTGAAAGGAGAGGATAACTTATGGATATTCATCCAATTACTCACAAGCCTGTTTTATTTACAAAAGATTTTATAGGAGAGACCGCACCCAAATAGGTCCCAAATCCACGTCATCAATCACATTCGCAACTTTCGAAGGTTCCGCAATCACAACTCTTAACATCACCAATGTAAAATGGCCGATATTCATACTTTCGATGAAACAAACATAATATAATATTAAACCACCATCAATATATCTGTCGGGTCCATAGCTAATATCGCAAACGACGGCCGGGTTCACAAGACTTATCACAATTGTTAGTCAGGTTCACAAGTCTTATCGTTATCGGCGATCCGACTCTAACAACCCTTATGATTTGCATAACTTACCTAATACCTGGACATGATATTACATAAAGTATATTCTATGGAGCTATAAGGTCTGTGTATTATATCGCAATCGACAGATTTGTATGTGAGAAGGTTTTAAGGTTTAGTGATATGGTGAATGCGATATTTTTTAGGGCATGTTGTAATGGGACCAATGGGTCCATAACTCATATCGCAATCAGGGGTTTGAGCCAATGTTTACATAACTTAAGATAATAAAAACACCGATAAGATTTTCTTCGATATTATACACTGTCACTTCCTCCGATATGGCTCTTACTCTTGGCATATGTGATTGATTTGCATTATCTTGGCTCATCATTCTTGAGGTTTCTCTTTACTCCTACGACTTCTGATACACTGCTCCAATAGCTCTTCTTCTTATTAGCCCTTCTTTGATGTCTTCCGATGAACTCTTTCTGCTCTTGTTGCTTCACAGATTTGCTATGCTTGGATTAACATCATTATTTACTATCCATAATATTGCCATATTGACATCAATGACAATCTAGATAAAAAATCTACCCCTTTGTCATTGGTGGAAATATTCGTCTTCTCTTCCCCTTTGACATCAATGGAAAAGGAGTGCACAAGGACTCCCCATGTCGAACTGCTCCCCCTATCATGTGGCATCTTAAGAATTGGTTGTGTGATGCTAAAGCAATAACCCCCATCTTTTGATGGAGATGTTCAAATGATTCTCGAGGAAGAGGTTTGGTGAAAATATCTGCAATCTGCTCCTTGGTATTGATATATTCCAACTTGATGTTTTGTTCAGCCACCTATTCATGGAAAAAATGATACTTGATTGGTATATGTTTGGTTTTTGAGTGCATCGCTGGATTTTTATTAAGACCGATAGCACTTGTGTTATCACAATGGATGGTGATTGGATGTTTTGTTTCTATGTTGACATACTTTAAAGCTTCCTTCATCCATAGCATTTGTATACAACAGTCAATTGTGGCTATATATTCAGCTTCAGCTGTAGAGAGAGATATAGATGATTGTCTTTTGCTGAGCCAAGCTACCAGGCAATCTCCCATAAAAAATGGATTTCCACAGGTGCTTTTATGATCATCCATGCTTCTATCCCAATCAGCATCAGTATAAGTTGTCACTATAGTATTTGTTCTTTTGGAATACCAAAGACCAAAATCGAGGGTTCCTTTCAAGTATCTAAGAATTATTTTCATAAACAACATGTGGGATTTCTTAGGAGCTGATTGAAATCTTCCCACCATTCCCACTTCTTGCATACTGTCGGGCCTTGTAGAAATTAAGTATAAGAGAGCTCCAATTATTGACATGTAAAGATTTGCATTTACTGAGGGGGAATCGTCATCTTTTCTTAGTTTGCAATTTGTGGTCATCGTTGTGCTCATAGGTGCACATTATTTCATTCCATAGCTTTTAAGCATATCTTTGAGATATTTTGTTTGAGAGATAAACATGCATTTTGTGGTTTGCGATACTTGTAGTCCAAGGAAGTAGGATCGATCACCAATCATTGACATTTCGAATTCTTTTGACATATTTTGAGAAAACTCATGGCTCATTTCATCATTATTGCTAGCAAAAATCAGATCATCGACATATACAAGGGTGATTAATAATTTATCCTTATCCATCTTCATGTAGAAATTACTTCCCGCCACCCCCTTTTTGAATTTTGGTTGTTGTAGATAGTGATCCAATCTTGCGTACCACACTCTAGGAGCTTGTTTCAAACCATATAATGCCTTTTTTCATCTTACATACAAAGTCTTTTCCTTATGCTAGATCAAAACCTTTTGATTGCTCCATGTAGACTTCTACCTTAAGTTCCCCATTCAGAAATGATGATATTACATCCCTTTGATAGACTTTGAATCCTTTTGAGCATGTAAATTTCAAGAAAATCCTTATAGCTTCCATATGAGCTATTGGTGCAAAGGTTACTTTAAAACAAATTCCTTCAATTTGTGAATAACCTTTACAGATAAGTCTTGCCTTATTTCTGAAGATTTGTCGATCTTCATTCATTTTGTTTTTGAACACCCACATAGTTCCAATTATACTTTTATCATTTGGACGAGGTACCAGCTCCCATGTCTCATTTTTCTCGATTTGAGACATTTCTTCTTCCATGGCTTCCAACCAATGAGGATCCTTACCTGCTTGAGTAAAATTTATGGTTTTATCATAGATAGGAGAGCAACGCCATTTCTTTTTGGTGTACTTGTCATCTTCTTCAAGTTTGTATTCCTTCATCTACATTGCCAATAATATATTCTTCCAGGTGATTATTTTGGAGTAATTTCACTTTTAAAGGAGTTTGAGATGATTCTTTTTCTTTTTCTCTTTCTTGATCATTTTCTTCCTTTTCAGGTTCTTCTTCACCTTCTTCAATAAAGGGGTCAGCTTCATGATCTTCAATTTTCTTTTCTGGAAACTCTTCATCAATCTTCACATCAATACTTTCCACTATTTTCCATAGTCAATTATTGTAGCATTTGTAAGCATTGCTTATAGTAGAATACCCAAGAAATATTCCTTCGTCAACCTGAGAATCAAATTTTCCTCGTGAGTCATCATTGATCTTTATGAAGAATTTTCTTCCAAAAATCCTGAATTATTTTATTGAAGCAGGTCTTCCATTCCATAATTCATAAGGAGTCTTCTCATTATTTGGTCTTAGTTGAGTTCGATTTAAGGTATAAATTGTTGTCCCCACTACTTCCTTCCAAAATTTTGGTTGTAAGTCAGCTGCAAGTAACATAGTTCTGGCCATTTCTTGAGCAGTTCAGTTTCTCCTTTCAAATACCCCATTTTGCGTAGGTGTTCTAGCAGTGGAGAGCTCTCATTCGATTCCATGTTCTTTACAAAATTCATCAAATTTTTTGGATGTAAATTCTCCTCCTCTATCCGTTCTAAGACATTTAATTTTGGAATCCTTTTCATTTTCTACAAGAGATTTAAGATTCTTAACATGTTCAAATTATTCAAATTTATATTTTATGAAATATACCCACATCATTCTAGTATAGCCATCAATAAATAAAGAAAAATACCTTTCTCCTTGGAGTGTTGGAGTTCTGGTTGGTCCACATATATCTGCATGAATGATATCTAGAGGTTTTGATGTGGAGAACTCCTTAGTCTTGTGGCTGGTTCTAGTTTTCTTACCATGTTGACATGGGCCACATACAACTTTATTTGGTTTTGACATCTTTGGAATGTCCCTTATTGCATTGATTTTGCTGATATTGATCAAGCTATCAAAACTTGTATGCCTAGTCATTTATGCCACAACCAACTTTCACCTGTTTGACGTAGATAACATTTATCTTCTTGAATTTTTCTCAGAATGTAGACATTATATGATATTCTAACTCCTTTCTCCATAAGTTCTCCTGAGGAAGAGTTCCTTATTTCACAATTTTTAGTGTTGAAGATAACATTATGTTCTTGATCACAGATTTGGCTAACACTCAAGATATTGTGTTTGAGCCCATCTACCAGCAAAGCATTTTAAGCCTTTCCTTTTCCATTAATAAGGGCAATGGTTCCTTTTCCAGCAATTTTGGCAGACCCACTCCCAAAGGATGCATTTCCTTCCTTTTTGTTTAATGAGACAAACTTCCTTTTGTCCTCTGTCATATGTCTGGAGCACCCACTATCCATAAACCAAAGATTTTCTTCACAGTGAACACATAAAGCCAAACCACATTTATCCATATTGGGATTTTCATCTTTTGCTTCTCTACTTTTGAGGGGAATTTTTTTTCACTGTGTCCATTATCATTACATAATAATAAAAATGGATCAAGTTTGGACAAAGGATCAAATGAGTTGAAAGTCTTGATTTTTCCTTTCCATTTGAGACTACATGGTTTGTTTGTTTGATTCTTAAATATTGGTGCTTCATTCTTATGAGCCATGCAATGTTTAGCTTGATGACCAAATTTTTACAATAATAACACTATCCAAGAAAGATAGTTTGGTACCAGTTATAATAGCCATGATTAGAATAAACCTTCTTCCTTGGAGTTTCTCTTTCTTCATTCTTTGGATTTGAATCGGGCCTTTGATGAGATGATTTTTCTTCTTTTGGATTTCTGCAAAGTACGTCAGCATAGGTTTGGGTATTATCATTGGCACTTGATGAAAAATTGATTCCGGACTTGTCACTTTGAGATTTCTAAGTGTTGAGAATGTGATCAATTGTTTGAGAACTTTGTCAAATCTTTTGATTTGTTCCACTTCCTTTTTGAGAGATACTATTTCAACTTCATGTCTTTCACATATAATGTCCTCCCTTCTTTTAGCTTCCTCTTTATCCGTTTTAAGAGAGATAACCTTCTTTCATAACTCCTCATTTTCTTCAATGGTACTTATCACTAATTCATTTGCATCTTCCTCGTTTTCATATCTTGGTTCATCATCTTCAGTGAATGCCATAAATAGTACTTCCTTTCTTCCAGCATAGTCATTTTCTTCATATGATTCATCATTACTTTTTATGATGGAAGATATATTTGGATGATTTCTTTTTGATGACCACATATGTTGGGTGTGGAGCCTAATTATCTTTTGTATTCAAAGGTATCACCGCATTGGACCCCAGTTCTTTGGTATCAGAATAACTAGAGATAGGAAGAATCGCAAATTAACATTGTCTCAAAGTGAGTACATAGAAAAGGTGTTAAAAAGGTTTAATATGAAGAATGAAAAACCAGTTGGTATACCTTTAGCTAGCCATTGCAAATTAAGTAAGAAGGTGTGTCCCAAGACTCAGGAAGAAATGGCTCATATGTCTAAAGTTCCATATGCATTAGCAGTTGGAAGCTTAATGTATGCAATGGTCTGCACAAAGCCTGATATTGCACATGCAGTGAGAGTTGTAAGCAGGTACATGAACAATCTAGGAAAAGAACAATTGGAATGGCAGTGAAGTGGATTCTCAGGTATTTAAGAGGTACCACAAATCAAGCATTATGCTTTGGTGGTTCAAACATTGCTCTACAGGGATATGTTGATGCAGATATGGAAGGTGATAGAGATAACAGGAGGAGCATTGCAGGATATGTATTTACTATAGGTGGAACAAATGTCAGTTGGGTTTCAAAAATCCAAAGTGTTGTTGTACTTTCAACAACAGAAGCATAGTATGTTGCTGCTACAGAGGCTAGTAAAGAAATGATTTGGTTACAAAGGTTTCTGGATGAATTGGGCAAGAAGCAGGAGTTGGGCAGGTTATACAGTGACAACCAGAGTGCCATACATCTTGTAAAGAACTCTGCATTTCATTCCAAGACTAAACATATACAACTCAAGTACAATTTCATACAGTCAACATTGGGAGATGGACAGTTGAAGCTAGACAAAATACATACTAGCCAGAATCCTGCAGATATGCTAACAAAAGTTGTAACCAGGAAGAAACTGAGAATCTGCTCAGTTTCAATTGGTCTTCAAGAATGATGAAGAAGATGAGAAACAACCAGGCCCAAAGAGGAGTCATTGTCTAGAAAATGAAGCAACGATGGAGTTGCTATAATCAATCTCCAAGTGGGAGATTGTTGGGTGTGGAGCTTGATTATCTTCTATATTCAAAGGTATCGCCTCATTGGACCTCAATTTCGTAAAATACTCGCTGCTGGGGGGTCACCAGGGGGGGCTTGTAAAATTATAGTAATTTTTAGTCAATCTGGGTCGTTCATTAGGCGAAGATCTGACGGTATAAGTTATGTTTAATTTAGGGTTTTTTTCCCTAGAAGGCAACCCCTCACTATATATGAGGGGATTGTATTTTGTCTATGTAGATCTGTATTCTGAATGAGAAAGAGAGAGGATATTAAGAGCGAAGAGGGTGTTACAGCGGATATGCTGTAGGTTGTATCTCTTAAGTTTGCTAGATAATATAAAAGGAAGGACTGGTTGTTTCTTCGTGGACATAGCCCAAACTGGGTGAACCATGTATATCTATGTCTCTCTTGTTTTATGTGTTTTCTGTGTTTATATTTCTACAATATTTTGTGTTCCATTTCTCTGTAATATATAATTTTCTAACAACTGGTATCGGAACTAAAGGTCTATTTGGCTGATAAACTCATAACAGAGAAGAGTTCTTGGTTCAAGTGGGAGTAATGGCCGAAGATGGTAGGTTTAGGGTTGAAAAATTCAATAGCCAAAACTACCAACTGTGGAAGATGAAGATGGAAGATTATCTATATCAGAGAGATTTGTACCTACCATTGAGCGAAAAGGCAAAGAAGTCGACGAGTATGACAGATACAGAATGGGATATTCTCGAGAGAAAGGCACTTGGAACAATACAGCGGTGCCTAGCGGCATCGGTAGCATTTAATATTTCAAAGGAAACGACAATAGAGAGTTTAATGTCAGCATTGGCCAAACTATATGAAAAAGCCTCAGCCTCAAATAAGGTATTTCTTATGAAGCGTTTATTTAATATGAAGATGTCAGAGGGTGGATCTATTACGGACCATTTAAATGATTTTAATACAGTTACAAGTCAGTTAAGTTCTGTAGGGGTAAATTTTGATGATGAAGTTAGGGCTCTGTTATTTCTGTACGCATTTCCAGAAAGTTGGAATGGCTTAGTTATGGCCATTAATAACTCTTTCTCTGGATCTAGTACTTTAAATTTTGATGATCTTGTCAGTGCAATCCTTAGTGAGGAAATGCGATGGAAAAGCTCCGGTGAGACATCAGGCAATGCTTTGACTGCAGAGATTAGGGGAAGAAAAATGGAAAGAGGAAAGAGCTCAGGGTATCGCAGTAAGTTAGGAAAAGACAAATCCAAGTCCAGATCGAGAATAGTGTGCTGGAAATGCAGGAAGAAAAGACACCTGAAGAAAGATTGCAAGTCTTGGAAGGGAAAATAAGGAGATGCACAACAAGAAGCTAATCATGAAGCGAATGTAACAGGTGATGTGTTGCAAGATGCTTTGATTCTTTCAGTAGAAAATATTATTGATGCCTGGGTGGTAGATTCAGGGGCCTCATTCCATGTCACACTTGATAGGAAACATTTTCATGATTATGTTCAAGGAGATTTTGGACAGGTTCGATTGGGTGATGATAAACCCCGTAAAATTGTTGGAATGGGTGCAATTTTCATAAAACAACAAAATGGAAATCAGTGGCTATTGAAGGAGGTAAGGCATGTTCCAAATTTTTCAAGACAGTTGGGAGGTGAAGGTTGCATAACTACTTTCACAGATAAAACCTGGAAAGTCACAAAAGGATCCCTAGTAATAGCAAAAGGAGAAAAGGTTGGTACATTGTATTTATGCAATGTTATTTCTAATTTTGTTAATGCTTTAACCTCTACAGGAGAAGATACAACATTATGGCATCATAGGCTTGGGCACATGAGTGAGAAGGGGATGCAAATTCTTCACTCAAGTAATTGGTTGTCAGGTTTGAAGCATGTTGATTTAAAAGTCTGTGAAAATTGTGTTTATGGAAAACAGAAGAGAGTCAGATTCCTTAGAGTTGGGAAAGAAAAGAAGAGCAAAAAATTAGAGCTTGTGCATACAGATGTATGGGGACCTGCTCAGGTATCATCTCTTGGTGGCTCTCATTATTATGTTATTTTTATTGATGATGCAACCAGAAAAACCTGGATTTATTATATTCGAAATAAATCTGATGTATTTGATACTTTCAAGAAATGGAAAGCTTTGATTGAAAATGAGACAGGAAAAAGGTTGAAGTGTCTCAGATTAGATAATGGAGGTGAAACAATGTAAACTTTGAAACGGGAACTATAAACTCAAAACGAGAACTCTGCCCAAAAAATCCCTAAAAAACATGAAAGACAATGTTAAAAATGAAAAGTGTGTATACCAGAATAATGGTTTTTTTTTTAGGGTCAATTTTGAACATGTTTTAAAAATGGCAGCGAGAACGAATTTTTATGCAAAAATTGTGCAAGAAACAACCTAAAAATGAAAAGTGCTAATAATAGAACAACGAAATTTTTTTAAGGGTCAATTTTCAACATTTAAAAAAAATGACAATAAAACCGAATTTTTATGTGCAAAAATTGTGTAAAAAACACCCTCAAAAAGAAAAGTGTTGATACTGCACTTTTCTTTTTGGTAAATTTTCAACATTTTGAAATAATGGTGTAAAAGATTTTGTTATTACTCCGAAAAATATTAAAATTTAAAAAA
>APFE031617059.1:0-14195 GCA_000404065.3 Pinus taeda | reverse complement strand
ATTTTATTGGCCACCGCCCCCACGAGCGGCTGGGCGGTGGCTATTTGATTTTGAGAATCGAATAGCCACTTCCCGGCCACCCTCACGGGCGGTGGCTATCCGATTCTCAGAATCGGATAGCCACCACTCTGCCACTTGTGGGGGTGGTTGGGTGGTGGTTATCTGATTCTCGGAATCGGATAGCCACCACTCGGCCGCTCGAGGGGATAGCTGAGCGGTGGCTATCCAGTTCTGAGAATTGGATATCCACCTCAAGGGCAGTCACGGGGTGGTTATCCGATTCCGAGAATCGAATAACCACCGCCTCACCGCCGGTGGGAGTGGTTATTCGATTCTCAAAATCGAATAGCCATCGCTCGACCACCCATGGGGGTGACTATCCGATTCTCGAAATCGAATATCCATTGTCCGAATGCCTGTGGGGGTGGCTACCCAATTCTCGGAATCGAATAGCCATTGCCCAGTTGCCCATGGAGGTAGCTATTCGATTCTCGGAATCGGATAACTACCGCCCAGCCACTCGTGGGGGTGGCCGAGCGGTAGCTATCTGATTCTCAGAATTAGATGGCCATCGCTCGACTGCCGTGGGGGTGGCTGGGCGGTGGCTATCCGATTTTGAGAATCGGATAGCCACCCCCGCGTACAGTTGGGCGTTGGTTATCCGATTCCGAGAATTGGATAGCCACCGCTTGAACACCCATGGGGGTCCACTGCCCAACCACCCGTGGGGGCGTGGCCCTGGGTGGTGGAGCTAAGTGCAAATATTTTTTTTAAAGTTTTAATCATAAATATATGTTTTTTAAAGTTTTTAAATGTTTTTTTTTTTTTTTTTTTGAGTATATTTAGTTTTTTTAGTTTTTCTTTTTTTATGTTCTTAATCTTGATTTTAATATTTTTTTAGATTTATGGTTTTTGTTTGTTTGTTTGTTTGTTTTTTTTTAATCTGTTTGTTTTTTAAAATTCTATTTAAAGTTTTTATTTTTTAGTTTTTTTTTTGCCCACCTTTTTTTAGATGGTTTACACACACCACAACCACATTTATATATATATTACATAAAAAATTTTAAAGTGTCAAATTGTTAAATTTAGAAAATAATATTTACATTTTCTACATTAGAAATTTAAATTCAAAAAATAGGCTTTTTAAAAAAAGGGTTTGATGTAAAATCGCCACTTTTTTAAATCAGCATGCATATTACTAACATTCTAAAATGTAACGTACATAAAAAGATTTAAAGTGCCAAAAACTATACTCTAAAAAAAAATATGTGTTATGCATCCCCCCTTTTCAAAATCGGGCCACTCTTTTGCTATCTCTACGAAATAGGTAACAGTATTAGTTCCCGTTTCAAAGTTTACATTGTTGTGAATATTGCAGTAAAGAGTTTGATAGGTATTGTTCAGAGAATGGAATTCCCAAAAAGAAGACAGTTCCAAGAACACCACAAAAAAATGGTGTGTCAGAAAGGATGAACAGGACAATCATGGAGCATGCAAGGTGCATGAGATTGCATGTAGGATTGCCTTTACAATTTTGGGCAAGATGCTGTAGACACTATTGTTTATCTAATAAACAGAAAGCCTTCAAGTTCCTTGGATGGTGGTATTCCAGAGGAGGCATGGACAGGTAAAATGGTAAACTACTCATTTTTAAAGACTTTTGGTTGTGAAGCCTTTGTCCACATTAATAAAGAAAATAGAACAAAACTTGAGGCAAAATCAAATAAATGTACCTTTATTGGATATGGTGTTAATGATTTTAGTTATCGCTTATATGATTATGAAAATCGCGAAATCATTATGAGCAAAGATGTAATATTCAATGAAAATGTCTTGTATAATAATCAATTGCAAGAAAAAAGAACAGAAAAAAGAAAACAAAGAATATACAGTGCTTGATGATATCACATGAAAAGTGATGGTGCTTGAAAATCATAATGATCAACATCTAGAACAACAACCACAACAGCGACAAGCACTTCAAACACTTGAAAGTGGTGTTAAAAGATCTACTAGGATAAATAGACCCCCTGAACGATACTCTCCTTTATTATATTATGTATTGTTGATTGATTTTGATGAACCAAAATGCTATGAAGAAGCAATGCGGGTAGAAACCAGGAAGAAGTGGGAGCAAGCCATGAAAGAAGAGATGGACTCCTTAACACATAACCAGACTTGGGACTTAGTCAGGTTGCCTGCAGGTAAAACAACATTGCAGAATAAATGGGTTTATAGGCTGAAGGAAGAAGATGGAGGAAAATAGAGGTACAAAGCTAGACTTGTGGTGAAGGGGTTTGCACAGAAGAAATGTATTGATTTTGATGAAATATTTTCTCATGTTGTTAAAATGAGTTCAATCAGAACTATTCTAAGTTTAATAGCAGCTGAAGATTTGCATCTTGAGCAGTCAGATGTAAAGACAACCTTTCTCCATGGGGATTTGGAGAAAGAGATATATATGCAGTAGCCACAAGGATATGAGGTAAAAGGGAAAGAGAAACTAGTGTGCGAGTTGAAGAAGAGCTTGTATGGTTTAAAACAGGCTCCAAGGCAGTGGTATCTAAAATTTGATAGATTTATGTCTGAATAAGGTTATACTAAGTGTCACTCTGATCATTGTGTTTATCTCAAAGGCAAAATGATGGCAGCTATATTATATTGTTATTGTATGTAGATGACATGCTTGTTGCAGGTTCTAACATGTAGGAAATAAATGTGCTTAAAAAGAAATTGGCAAACTCATTTGCAATGAAGGATTTGGGTGTTGCAAAACAAATCCTTGGTATGAGAATAGCTAGAGATAGGAAGAATTGCAAATTAACATTGTCTCAAAGTGAGTACATAGAAAAGGTATTGAAAAGGTTTAATATGCAGAATGAAAAACCAGTTAGTATACGTTTGGCTAGCCATATCAAATTAAGTAAAGAGGCGTGTCTCAAGACTGAGGAAGAAATGGCTCATATGTCTAAAGTTCCATATGCATTAGCAGTTGAAAGCTTAATGTATGCAATGGTCTGCACAAAGTCTGATATTTCACATGTAGTGGGAGTTGTAAGCAAGTACATGAACAATTTAGGAAAAGAACATTGGATGGTGGTGAAGTGGATTCTCAAGTATTTGAGAGGTACCACAAATCAAGCATTATGTTTTGGTGGTTCAAACATTGCTCTACAGGGATATGTTGATGCAGATATGACACGTGACAAAGATAACAGGAGGAGCACTACAGGATATGTATTTACTGTAGGTGGAAAAACTATCAGTTGGGTTTCAAAAATACAAAGTGTTGTTGCACTTTCAACAACAGAAGTAGAGTATGTTGCTACTACAAAGGCTAATAAAGAAATGATTTGGTTACAAAGGTTTTTGGATGAATTGGGTAAGAAGTAGGAGTTGGGCAGATTATACAGTGATAGCCAGAGTGTCATACATCTTGCAAAGAACTCTGCATTTCATTCTAAGACTAAACATATACAACTCAAGTACCATTTCATACGGTCAGCAATGGAAGATGGAAAGTTGAAGCTAGACAAGATACACACTAGCTAGAATCCTGCAGATATGCTAACAAAAGTTGCAACCAAGGAGAAACTAAGAATATGCTCAGTTTCAATTGTGATGAAGAAGATGAAAAACAACCAAGTCCAAGGAGGAGTCATTGTCCAGCAAATGAATCAGTGTCCAAGTGGGATATTGTTGGGTGTGGAGCCTGATTATCTTCTGTATTCAAAGATATCGCCACATTAGACCCTAGTTCGAAATGGGGCGGCAACACTGCCCATAAAATATTCGCTGCAAGGGGGTCCAGAGGGGGCCTTGTAAAAGTATAGTAAATTCTAGTCAATCTGGGTCATTCATCAGGCAGAGATCTAACGGTAGAAGTTATGTTTAATTTAGGGTTTTTTCCCTAGAAAGCAACCCCTCACTATATATATGAGGGGATTGTATTGCGTCTATGTAGATATGTATTCTGAATGAGAAAGAGAGAGGAGATTGAGAGCGAAGAGGGTGTTACAACGAATCTGTTGTAGGTTGTATCTCTTTAGTTTGATGGATAATATAAAAGGAAGAACTGGTTGTTTCTCCGTGGATGCAGCCCAAATTGGGTGAACCACGTATATTTGTGTCTCTCTTGTTTTATGTGTTTTCTGTGTTTATATTTCTGCAACATTTTATGTGTTCCATTGCTCTATAATATATAATTTTCTAACAACTGGTATCGGAGCCAAAGATATCTTTAGACAATTTCTTTTTGATGACCACATATTCATCCTCATCAAATTCATCTTGTTTAGAGAGGAAATTCTTCTTAGTAAATCATTTCTTTTTTTATATCCTTCCTTCCTCATTATTAGCATAATGATCTATTCTTCCATAATTGAAACAAATAAGAGGATGCTTACATTTTAGCTTGAATCCTTTCCTTAGTCGTCGTACAAATTGTGCTAATTCAGATTCAACATCGGATTCATCACTACTGGTAATCCACCCTTTTCCCTTGTTTTTATTTTGAGGCCTTGAATGCTGCATCTTTGCAAATTGGGATTCCTTTTTTAATCTCATAAGCAGTGAGGATTCCATGAAGTTCATCCATTTTGAGAGTATCTAGTTCCTTCATTTCTTCTATAACACTTATTTTGGAGTCAAATCTATCTGGGAGAGATCTTAAGACCTTTTGAACAAGAGTTCTTTCTTCAATCTTTTCTCCCAATCCTTTAAGAGAGTTGACTACTTTAGCTACTCGAAGGAAGTATGATGCAATATCTTCTTCATCATCCATTTTCAGACTTCTGAAGTGCCTCCTATGAGTTTGAAGCTTTGCTTTCTTAACCTTGGAGTCCCCATCATATAAGCTAACAAGTTTATCCCATACTTCCTTGGCCAAGTCACAATTCAAGACTTTTGTAAACTCAGAATCAATAATTCCACTAATAATGGAATTTAGTACTTTGGCATTGGCAATGTACACCTTCCTTTCATCTTGATCAGTAGGAAGAGTGGGAGGGGAATTGTACCCATTCACTTTAGGTCCAAGGGACATTAAGTAGTAAGACATTCCCTTTTTCCAAAACACAAAATTAGTACCTTCGAGTAAGGTAAGCCTTCCTGCTATCGTTTCTTGATTCTTCATTGTAAGTAAGAATCCTTCTTCTAGCTGTTAGGTTGATTCTAAAGAAGTCAACTATGATACAATTGTTGGAAATACTGAGAGGGCGGTGAATCATTATTTATTTTCAATTTTTGTTACTACCATTTCAGATTCTTTGCAATTTTAATTAAAGAAATTATTTTATTAAATATAGAAAAAGATTGAATACAATATCTAATGAGTTTTTCCAAGCACCAACTTGGAATTTGATGAGGCTCCAACCTCTATGAATCAAAACCTATCTTACCAAGGCACCAACCTTGAATTTAGGAGCACCAACTCCAAGGACACCAATCCTTCCAATTCTGAGGCACCAACCCAAAGGGCTCCGACCTTATAAATTTATTTTGTCAAGAAATGTTTGATTGTAATATATTGCATCCAAGGACTTCTTTACAAAATCATGTCCTTGTAGTCTTTGTAACAGGTCGCTTGTCTGCACTATGGCTTCGCTTCAGGTTTGAACCTTCCGCGATGGACTAGTTCAAAATATTTTCCTCCCGCTCTATCTTCTGCTTCCTTCTTTGCTCGGCCTTCGGCTTTTGGTGCACCTTTGTCATCTGCTAGACCTTCAGCTTCTCGACCTTTGGCTTCCTTTGTCTCTTCAAGTTCATGAGTTGTGAACTTATTTAATTCTTCTCTCTGTCGATGCCCAATCTCCCCTTAAGGTGAGGTTATATAACTTGTATTTATACGGGTTTCCCCAATAATCAAAAGACGCGTTCATTTGAAAGGAGAGGTCAACTTATGGATATTCATCCAATTATTCATAAGCCTGTTTTATTTACGGAAGATTTTATAGGAGAGACCGTACCCAAAGAGGTCCCACATCCACGTCATCAATCGCAATCGCAACTTTCAGAGGCCCTGTAATCGCAACTCTTAACATCATCGATGTAACATGGTCGATATTCATACTGCTGATGAAACATACACGATATAATATTAAACCATTGTTAATAGATCAGTTGGGTCCACGACGAATATCATAATCGGCTGTCGGGTTCACATGACTTATTTCAATCGGCGATCGGGTTCACAAGTCTTATCGCAATCGGCGATCAAGTTCACAAGACTTATCACAATCGGTGATCAGGTTCACAAGTCTTATTGCAATCGGCGATCAGGTTCACGAGTCTTATCGCAATCAGCAATCTAGTGGTAACAATGCTTATGATTTGTGTAACTTCCCTGATACCTGGATGTGATATTACATAAAGGTATATTCTATGGAGCTATCGGGTCGGTGTATTATATTGCAATCGGCGGATTTGTATGTGACAAGGTTTTAAGGTTTAGTGATGTGGCAGATGCGACATTTTTTAGGGTGTGTTGTAACGGGACCATGACGTCCGTAACTCATATCACAATAGGGGGTTTGAGCAATGTTTACATAACGTAATATAATAAAAACATCGATAAGATTTCTACTGATATTATATACTGTCACTTCCTCTGATATCGTTCTTACTCTTGGCATATGTGATTGACCTGCATTGTCTTGGATCGTCACTCTTGTGGTTTCTCTTTACTCCTATGACTTCCAATACACTTCTCTGATAACTCTTCTTCCAGTTAGCTCTTCTCTGCTCTGATAGCTATTCTTTCGATAGCTCTTCTTTGATGGCTTCCGATGAACTCTTCCTGCTCCTGTAGTTTCACATATCTGCTCTACTTGGCTTCACATTATTATTTACTATCCAAAATATTTCCATATTGACATCAATGATAATCTAGATCAACAGTTTTTTCATGCTTTCCTTTGTATTTTGTTTTCTTGGCACCCTGGCGATGCACCACTTTATTGTGATATCGATGGTTTGCAGGTATTTTTAAGTTGAAACCCCATCGATCTGTCGATCGCCAATGCCATGTGGAGGAGAGAGAAAGTGGGCTGCCCACATTGGTTTTGTCGAGCGTTTCCTTTGCTAACATTTTCAATCCTTTCCTGATGATAAAATATTATATCGCAGATCAGTCCCCACAAGTATTTGAAGTTTTGGATTAAGAATGTGCCATGGGATCCCACCAATAGCCAATTTGCGATTGCGATTACCCCTCCAGACCTCTGATTGCAATTTTCCCGCCATACTCAGCCATTTTTGGTTTATTGGGCTTTTCCAAGATAGACCTTCAAAATGCTATATCTTTTTCTCTAGAAGTCCATTTTTGGACTTCCATATACTGTTGGGAAGGTATTTCCAAGCACTCACAATCGGGAGGGTCTAATTCAACTTTGAGATCTTCTATGGCCTGAGAAAGGGGCTCCAAATTTCACTACACTTGGGAAACTTTGACCATTTGAAACCCACAATGCAGTGAGTGACAACACCACCCCTTCAAAAATACAAACTTGTCAAAGTTGGATGAAAACAACGCCACTGGATTCATAATACAATGGGGAATCTGAATATGTAATTAGAGTTAATGTGTGATTGTCGATAAAAATGAATTCCTTGGAACCTCATGAAATCATACTCATTGGATTCATCTTTTATTAAGGAATCAAAATCCACGGTTAGAATGGACATGCAGATACTGTTAAAAACAGAAAGTTCTTGCATGTCACCTGTAAGTAGCTCACCAGACTCAAAATATCACAAGGATTCCAAATATACCATTATATCTGAGAAGCAAATCTCTAAACAAAACCTGCTAAAAATAATAAGCTTCATACATCTCAATTAGAGAAGCCTCATTGGGATCTCGAGTTCACAAGGACTCCCAATATGTGATCAATATTGGTGTACCATCTGTAGAACTCTACCTTCTACAAAGTAGGGGACCTACTAAAAATAGAAACCCTCTTCAATCTACACAAAAATATGACTAAATAATCATTCAATCAATCTTATAACTAGTTTCCCTAAGAATCAATACATAGCCTATATTTTCATATATATCTGAACCCCCAACCTAATCAAATGTATAGATAATTAACCCTCCAAATTTGTAAAGGGAAAATTTAGGGGTTAACAACACCCCTTAAATTTTTCTTTTCTTATTTAACCTATTTGGATTTTTTATTTTCGATTTTATTTTGATTCACTTATTCATTTTAAATATGCATTCATTGCATAGGACTTATAGTGATGGCCTCATATCAAGAGGGCATTACCGATGCTTAATTTTCCTATTTTTAAACATTTCTTTCTTTATGTTAGACCAAGTCTAATTGAACACCAAAAAGAAATCATGAAATATATTTCGTTAGAATACTCCAAGTATGTTTCTGTGATAGTCTAGCCATAAACCAAACCTACGTTATAAGGAAAATACAACATAGTATTAGAGTCAAGTTTGAAAGGATAATTGAATCATAGTGTGCATGGGAAGCAACCTAAGAGGGAGTTGGTTTACTTGTTGTTGAAGGAATACCATGTAAATTTTTATTTCCAGTCTGATGTATGAGGACGGATTGGATGGGTTGTCCACCCATAGCCATTGGAAATAAAGGATCGGGATGGTCTTGTTGGTGAACAAGATATGAGAGATTGCTGACAAGGATATTGTTAAGTCAACAACTCCTAAAGAGTTGGATGAGTTTGAAGAGTTGGATGCGAAGGCCAATAGGATCATCCTAGATGGAGTAACGGATCACTAGATACCTCATCTTATCAAAGAACATTGCAAATGATATGTTTAAGTCTCTTCAGGTTTTGTTCCAGAATAAGAACGAGAATTGGTTAGTGGTATTGAGAGAAAAGTTCAAGAACACCAAGATGTTGAATGGCGAGAGTGTAGCTTCGTATATAAGGAGGGTTTGTTAAGTTCATGATGATCTTAGTGCCATTCATGAGAACATTTATGAGTCAAAATTACAAAGGACTACCTTGAAGGGCTTCATTGAGGAATGGAAGCCATTTATCAAAGGAATAGTTGCTTAAGACAAGTTGCCAGGTTGGAACATGCTATGGGATGACTTCATCCAAGAGAAATTGTAGGACGAGGATCTTCATTAGAATAATTATGATGGAGAGAATGTGGCTCTCACTAGTAAAATGAAGGAAAAGTGAAGAAGGACTTGAGCAAGGTGAAGTGTTTCACATGTAGCAAGCATGGTCATTACGTAAGTGTCCGCATCATTAGAAAGGAGATAATGAAAAGAAAGATATTGCAATGGACGCTACATCCACAATTGAGTAAGATGACTTCACAAGAGGGTTCGAAGAGGATTTTTATCTAGTCTCTCATTTCTCTGAGGGCACCATTGATGAGGGTGCATGGTTCATTGATAGCAAAGCATTAAAGCATATGACAAGATCACAGGAAGTATTTGAGACTCTAATCGATGGGACTCTAAATTGCAAGTGGAGGTTGGCGATACGATTCAAAGACTATCAAAGAGTTAGGTATGGTACTGTTTAGGATGGATTCAGGAGGGTTGCTACAAGTTTAGGATGCACTGTGGGTACTAGAGCTCAAGTGCAACATGTTGTCTGTCTTAGTGATTGAGGTTAAGGGGTTTGAAGTATTTTTCCAGGATGAAAAGGTGGTGCTCAATCCCAGAGGCTCTAACTCTACAGGAGAAATTATTGTACTTATGGATTGTGGTCTATACAAACTGAAGGGAAAGCCTATACATAAAGGGAAGACACAAGCTTTTGAGACTCAAAGGGAGTCGAGTTTGAGTGAATTTTTTCAAAGTTAAAGAGAGGTTTCGCAACCCAAGAAGAGCGCATGGATAGTGGGAACTAAGGAGACTTATATAGCTAACAAGAAGGAACCTTGGAATGGCCTAAAACCCTATTAGGCATATAAGAAGTGAGAGGCTTTTGGTGGCAGGGACACTTTTGAGGAAAGTGTTGTTCATTCTACAAGATAATATTGTAGTGATAGATGCCAAAGATTGAGATTGTATTCCTAACGAGTTACTTCTAAGGAATGGAAGTACCTCCCTCACTAAGAGGGAGTGTTCAAAATAATGTGGCTTGGGAGGTACTCCCATAAGTCATGGGTGCTTGACTTGTGAGGATTTGACCCACTTTCTGGAAGTAAATACTCAAACCAGTGGGTTTTGGACTAAAAGTCATGGGCTTAGAACCCAAAGAAATTATTTTTTGATTCTAATTGTTGTGGAGGACACCTTGGATGGACAAAAGGGGCTCCTAAGGAAACATTAGAGAGTCTATATATTGAAGAGACCATGAGAGGTATGAGTGCAAGTCTCATCAAGTGAGCAAGATTATTAGCCATCTATAGAAGTTGTAGTACATCCAAGAGAAGTCTAAATTTATATATGAACAAAGACATTGAGAAGTTTTGTTGCATTGCGTGGAAGGTTTGTTTGGTAATTTAGAGGAGCACAAGTCTAGCGAAGAGCCTTAAGTATGTTTTTGAGAGGAGGGGTGTATCCTTAGTAAAGGGTCGTAAGGCCTTAGAATTATGCCTAGATCAAGAGGAAGTATTGTACAAGAACATTAAGAAGATTAGGTCTAGTCAGTCGTAATAGGGTTTAGATAAGGTCGAGAGTCCTCGGGGTTTATAAAAGCTTTGAATTATGTTCTAATCTAGGTCCAGGACTCTTACAACTAGTCAAGGATCATGAGACCATGTGGAAGGATGGTGTAAGGTGTTTTCTGATGATCGTGTGGATAGTAGCAAAGGTTGAGTGAAGAGGGATAACGAAGGAGGTCTGTTAGGTCAAAGGAGAGACCTAACAACAAAGTTGAATGCTAATATATGTAGTGAATTTGAAGGGCTAAATTCACTGTGAGCAGTTGGGTATGTAGAGAAGTTAAAGGATCTATTTCTTTGTGGTTTTTGGAGGCAAAGGAAAACCAGGTACATCAAGGGCAAGAGGATAGAATGGGATGGAAGGGAGGGGTTGCTACAACAAGTAAGTCAAGTGTTTTCTTTTGTCTTGTTTTAGGAAGATTGAAGGTCAATGGGAGTTGACCTCAAGGTTTAGGTGAATACTGTTGTATATTGTGTCATGTATAAAGTTTCTAAAGGGCGGTAATCCTTGGTACGAGAGCCCTATGTTTGTTTTATTGTAGGAAAAATGACAACTTTTCAGCCCTATATATATCTATGCACTTTAGTTTTTCACTATTGTTATATTTCCATTGTTCAAAGTTGTTTTCGTTGAACACTTCTAGTGTGTTTGAGTGGTATTCTAGCATAGACCAAACCAAAGATGTAAGTAAAACTCAACAAACTCTCCTATATGAATTCGACTTCGCTTAAATTGATTTTATTTTTCCAAAGGCGAAATGGTTCCTAATTTAGGAGGAATAATAGGGAAAATGGTGAGAGAAAAAGGGAGATGATTTAGGGCAACATGTGAGAGGAAAACTAGGAGAGAAAGTAGGATAGAAAATAGGGAATGAGGAGAGAAAATAAGAGATAATTTAGAAAAGGAAAATGAATAAGGAGAAACAAAAATAATTTTTCTCAATTTCCATATCAATTCATCCTCTTCCATGTCACTAATGAGTCATCCAAATTCTGACCACATGTGGACCTTCAATTACTATGATGTGTCAACCCCAAAACTACCACCTCATGCTCCTAAAAATAGACATGCCAATAAAAGGCCACCCCCCCTAAAAACAAGAAAATGTATCAAATGTATGAAATAGATAGTGGGGCCCTATTATATTTTGTTAGGTAAACTTTACTTAGGGGAAAAGTCAAATTTGATTAGCTAAAATGGTAGTGGTTTTAGGCACATGGTTTAGTGTACACACGGTTTTACATCTCAATGCATGCCCACAATATTATTCTCATTAGACTCATAATATGAATGGGAATCCAAATACACTATCAATACTCCCATGGCATCACTGCTAAAAATAGAAAGTACTCAAATTCCAATAAACCACCACCATTAGACTCATAGTTCAATGGGAATATGATAATGTTATCACCACTACCATGCACGATTTGTCAAAAATAAAACTATCTCAATTTAGATGAAAATCTCAAATTTGGATGAAAACATTGTAATTGGATTCAGAATGCAATGGGGAACTTGAATGTGTAACACCCTGCAAAAAAATACAACCATCTCATAGTTGGATGAAAAGAACGCCATTGGATTCAGAATACAATGGGGAATCTAAATATGTAATTAGAGCTAATGTGCGACCGTCGATAAAAATAAAGTCCTTTGAACCTCATGAAATCATACTCAATGGATTCAACTTTTAGTAAGGAATCCAAATCCACAATTAGAATGGACATGCAGATATTGCTAAAAATAGAAAGTTCTTGCATGTCACTTGTAAGTAGCTCAGTGAACTCAAAATATCATAAGGATTCCAAATATACCATTATATCTGAGAAGCAAATCTCCTAACAAAGCCTACTAAAAATAATAAGTTCCATACATGTCAATTAGAGAAGCCTCATTGGAATCTCGAGTTCATAAGGACTCCCAATATGTGATCAATATTGTTGTACCATCCCTAGAACTCTACCTTCTACAAAGTAGGAGACCTACTAAAAGTAGTATCTCTCTTCAATCTAAGCAAAAATGTGCCTAAATCATCATTGAATCAATCATATAACTAGTTTCCTTTAGAACCAATAGATAGTCTGTAGTTGCATCTATATCTAAACCTCCAACCTAATGAAATGTATGGGTAATTAACCCTCCAAATTTGTAAAGGGAAAATTTAGGGGTTAACACCACCCCTTTACATTTTTCTTTTATATTTACCCCTTTTTGGCTTCTGAATTTTGACTTTTATTTTGTTTCACTTATTCATTTTAGATATGCATTCATTGCATAGGACTTAAGAGGGATGACCTCATAGCAAAGGGTACATTACTGATGCTTAATTTTCCTATTTTTTAACATTAACAATGTAAACTTTGAAACAAGAACTATAAATTCAAAATGGGAACTCTGGCCAAAAATCTCAAAAAAACATGAAAAACAGAGTGTTAAAAATGAAAAGTGTGTATACTGGAACTATTGTTTTTTTTGGGTCAATTTTGAATATGTTTTAAAAATGGCAGTGAAAATGATTTTTTTGTGTAAAAATTGTGCAAAAATGACCCTGAAAATGACAAGTGTTGATATTGGGCTGATGGTTTTTTTTAGGGTCAATTTTCAACATTTTTAAAAAATGTCAGTAAAACTGAATTTTTATGTATAAAAACTGTGCAAAAAACACCCTCAAAACGAAAAGTTTTGATGCTTGAATAACACTTTTTTCTCTTTTTTTCTAGGGTAAATTTACAACATTTTGAAATAATGGTGTAAAATATTTTTATCATGACTGCGAAAAACATTAAAATTTCAAAAGAATAATGAAAACATAAGATTAAAAATAAAAACAAAAATAAAAACAATGAAAAAAAAAGAAAAAGAAAAAGAAAAAAGAAAAAAAAAAGCAAATCGTAATACAAATATATATTAAAAAAAAATCATCATTAAATATAAATATAAATAAAAAATTAACCTATTAAAGATAAGAGTTAAAAACTAAGTCCTGGAGCTTTGGATTGACGGTGAATGGTGCATTGTTAAGCACTCCATGTGAGTGATAGGTCACTGGTCCAAATCCCCTATGGGTCTACCTACCAAAAGAATAAACTAAAAAAAAAGATATAAATATTAATAATAAGAAAAACATATTTCAAATATTACATTTTTTATCTCATAAACCATAAAATTTTTAAAAAATTGCTCAATTAGGCTCTCCACCCTGTGGGATGCAATTATTTATTTTTAAAACAAAAAATTAAATGTATGTTTGCTTTGGCTCAATTTAGCCTATCCACCCTGTGCGGATGCTAATTATTTATTTTAAAACAAAAAATTAAATGTATGTGTGCTTTTAAAAATAATATATATAATTCTAATTTTAATTTTAATAAATTATGCCCTTCCTAGTCTAACTAGCCGTTCCCTGGTTAATCTAGTTGTTATCATTTTATAGCCATTAACTGATCTGGAAATTTGGTCATTAGACATTTTGCCCGATCTATTTATAATGCATAGCAAGATTTGTTCATTCAACTTGTCTTAACAATGAACCACAAGCGCGTTCACAAAATAATATCTCTATGTGATTTTCGCCGAAGATAC
>APFE031617057.1:2005-23488 GCA_000404065.3 Pinus taeda | reverse complement strand
GGGGGGGGGGGGGTGGAGTAACCTCAGCATTCCCCATAATACGTGTCAGCCCGTTATTCGAGAAGATCTTGTACTCGAGCACAACACGGCTCAACGGTATGATCATTTGCCATTTTTGTTTTCTTTTGCATGAATCGTTGTTCGAAGTATTTCCATTGCATACACCGTTGCATTTGAATTTGAACGAGAAACACGCCACCAACTTCTCTGCGTCTCAACGAACGGCTGCTGTTCCTTTGAGAATTTGCAAGTGAAGCCATGGGTGGAAGGTCAGTCCGTAGAGAACCACAAACATTGACTATTTCAGCTGCAACCCGAAGAATTCTGAAGAAAGCAGGATGGTTGACTTACCTCAACCGCCTGAAGGAGTCTAATGAAAATGTGGCGAAGGAATTTTTACAAAACCTGCAGGAAGAACACTCTACAATCAGAGGAAAACGAATAGAGGTCACAGACGATATAATAGAAAAAGTCACAGGATTACCAGCCTCAGGACCAATATGGACAATAAAAAAGGAAAGGGTGCAAAAGATTGTGGAAATATTTCAGGATGAAGGCCAGAGTTTAACAGTTCGAGGAAAGGGGGTGCTACCAGCAACACTAGGAGAGCCATGGGCGGAATTGGCGAAAATTGTCCAGAGCTACATTACTTTCGAAGTCAGAAAAGATGTGGTAAGACCGCGACATCTAAAACTCCTAGCTATCTTAAAACAAAAATGTTCTGTGAATTTACCTGCATTGCTTAATTCGCTATTGCATGATGTGACACGAAGTATGAAAAAGGCACAACACAAAGAATCTGTGGTTAGCCACCACAGATTAATTCGCTTGATAGTAAGCCATAGTCTTACCCAGTATCAGAGCAGCTGGGAAGAACTAATTGATATTATTAATGAAAGGATGGCCACATCTGGATGCCCAGAGAAACGAAAACAAACTGATAGCACACCCCAACGCCTTGAGAAATGAAAGAAGGATGCTTGCACAGAAGTGCAAGTTGAAAAACAAGCCGAAAAGTAACTTGAAGAACAACCCGATGCTGGTACATCTGAACAACCAGCAAAACGTAGAAAGTCGGCACAGCTTGCAGGGATACAAGCAGAGCTAAAGAAACCCCTGGCTCGTACGAGCCAAGCAATAGAGATTATAGATGAGAAATCGGCAGAGACAGATATGGAAGAAGAAAGTAACGAGGACGAAGAACAGTCCACAGGGATAGAGGTGGAAGAAGAAAACAACAAAGAAATAGATTAGTCCGCCGAAGAGGAAACAGAAACAAGAGGAGAAGGAGAACCGGATGAAGAAGAAGGAGACAAGACGGAAGAAGTTGAGTAGCCCGAGCAGGAGGAAGGAATGGAACAGCAGGGGGGAAGCCCAGTACAGAACCCGATAGGGGAAGATGAATTGGCCAATATTCTGGCCAATATGGGCGAGTATGGCCATCCCCTGAGTCCATCCAACCTCCAGGCCGAAGAAGAAACCCAGGAAAAAGATGCACCCAAGGAAGTGCATGCGGAAGAAGCATAAATAGAAATTTCACCCGTCCATGATAAGAAGGAAACAGAAAATATCAGGCAGGAACACCCCATTCCCAGTGAGAAGGCACCAGAGGAAAATCTGGAGGAAATAAGGGCAGAGGAAGAATTGGCCCAAGAAACAACAGAGCCAAGAAAGGTTCTTACCCCAGATCAACCACCTTAAGAGGAAAATCAGGAAATTAGTCACACTCCAACCCGCGGCAAATAGTCAGCTATTCTTTCTGAGAAGTTGATGGAAATAAGGGAATTGCAAAAAGAAAAAGGGACACTGTTAAACATGATAGTCAGGCTTCACCAGCAGATCAGGCTTCTAAAAGAAATGCAAAGGGGGGTAAGGACCTCAACAAGAAAAGCTTCGGCCACGCCAATAAGACCTCGTAAGAATAAGAGGCGAAGAACCGAGAGATGTTCCACTACCCAAAACCCTGACAGAAGCCAAACTGCTGTTCCTAATGAAGCAGAAAGACAAACTGTTGTTCCAATTGAAACAGAAGAACAAACTGTTGTTCCATTTGAAAAGGAACAGCAGTGGGCTGGAGTTCGTGTTAAAATTGAAACAGATGATAAGGTGGTTTAGACAGAGGCACCACCTTTGGGAGTAATAAGGGTTATGAATTCCAAACAGCGTAATAAGAAGGTCCAAGTAAAACTCCCAGCCTCCACAGATGCATGGAAAAAGGACCCAAAAACAAGAAACCTTCACCATCATTTGAAGCAAGCCCGGCAAGAAGCAGAAAAGCTCAGGGAACAAACGGTCCCCCGTGAAAAGTATGAGGAATTACAACAGCAGTTAAGAAATGTCAACCTGTTAGAAAGCCAAGCCTTCGAAGGATGGTGAAAGGAGCAAGAGAAAGTTGCCAAGGTAACCCGTAGATTAGATGTAGTTATTAAACAAATGGATACCTTATGTGCTTTGTACAATGATGCTTTAGCATGTAGAGCCCCTGCCAAAAATTATGCCCTTTTTCTAATGGAAAGATACTTGCAATTGAAAATTAAGGCCGTTAGGGCAGGTGCTCCTATAGAAATTAACACTATAGATGATTTTATAAACTATTGTAAGCATTATGGGGTAAAATTACAAAGGTTATTGTGTGAATTTTATCTGCATAACCTTGTACTAGAACAAGAGACTGAGCTAAACCCTGGACCTTTTGTTGGAGACATTCAATTACAAGCATTCATTTCATTTGCAGTCAATCAAATTAAATGGCTCAAAGCCTACAATGCATTTCAGAGACAAGAAAACGGATTAGACCTATGGGTAAGAGCTGAGCCTAGAGACCCGGAATAGTTATGGAGAAGTCATAGAAATCTCATGAGGACTCTAGGGGTGATTGAAGCACTAGGACCCGTGCATGAATCAATCATTCGGCAAGGGCTTGAGTTCTTTGCTTCTATCAAAGACCCTGCCATTGAAGCAGCTAAATTCCGAGATCGAGTATCTAATCCGAACATTCAGCTCAGAGAGCCATTTAAGTATGAAAATTTCAAGCTTGCTGCTAACCGATTCCCCCTCTATGGTGAAATTGTTTTGAGGGCAGGGCCATCTTGTTTAGGATATAGGTTCCAGAGTCCAATCATTTGGCATCCTGTACTTGGATACCAAGCCCTGTATGAGATGCTCGAGGGCCAGACGAGCCATTTCTTTGATCATCTGGTTTCGCATCATGGGTGTAGGCCCCCACACGAGATTCCATCTCCAGCCTACTCCCTCACTGCTCTGCATGTCAACTATAATGTTTTCATGAGGCCATGAAAAAGGGTAAGTTGGGGGGTGTGTGGAGTACCAAGAAAGGTATGTTTTGATGGTCATTTCGGTATCTTTTCATGAAAAATCAAAAGCCTTTTGCATGGGAAACTTAGATAATAATAATAACTTATAACGAAACACGAGAAATTAATAAGAAGCACTGATAAATGTCGTTTCTATGTGCAGGAGGGTGGAGAAGCGGAAGGTGGCCATTCCAAAAGTAAAGATAAAGACGAGCTAACTGCTGTCCCTTTGAAGGAAGACTAGAAGCGAACCAGATCGACACGGATCAGCCCAAGAAACGACGCGGAGATACAAGCGCGAAACAGAAGAAGGAAGAAGTAACGCAACATTAATGATCCTGCGAATCCCTCAGGATCTTAGATCTTGAGGAATCGCTATTTTACCTATTTATGTATCTAGATGTCTCTGCCATTTCTCCTATAAAAGGGATAGCACTGTTGGTTACAGAGGGTAATTTCTTTTAAGAAAGATCTGGACTATGATCTTTATGTGCTGTTGAAGACTTGAGTTTCTGTACTTTTATTGCATGCTTTAATACAGACTTGTCCACTTTTTATCTTTGAGACTGGATTCATATTAAGCGGTGTACCCCTAGAGGCTAAGGGCCTGGCCCTGGAGGACACTTGCTCTTGTATTATTATGCGTGTTTTCTGTGTGGTTTGTTCATAGAAGTAATCTGGTAATCTGTTGTGTTTCGAGAATATTCTATTACATGCTCTGTGGTGATTAAGTCATTTCATGAACTTTATATCGATGCTATGTTATTTTACCAAGTCTTTGAGCATTGATTAATCTCTACAGGACACTCTTACTTTATTATAGAATTCTTCACGATTGTGTTTTTCATTATAACAAGTCATCTGGAGAAGTTTGTTTCACATGGTTATCGAATGTGACTATTCTTTATTATGAGATGCAGTCGTATGTGTTTTAACAGAAGCAGATTAAGTATGATGTGTTTCTAAGGTTCTATAGTATTGTTCCATCATATAAAATTGAGGGATTGGTGTTTTGATTGGCATGGTTAAATAGAGTTGCAGCTTAAAGAACTTGGTTATTACTTATTTCGATTGTTGTTCTATTCTTGAATTGCTGTTCCATTTACTTGCTATTCCATTTAACTGTTGTTCCATTTATTTGTTGTTCCATTTCCAGATTGCTAATTTGCTGTTTCTTGAGGACAGACTTAGGATGTAGTGGACCCCATCAGCTGCTACCTGGTCCCCAAATTTTGATCTGCTCCCATCAGCTATGAAAGGGATGTGTTATTGCTACCAAGCCCTTGGCTGATGTGCTGTTCCATTTCATTGTCATTTATTTTATCTGTTGTTTCATTTCTAATCATTAAGAACGATCCCAGGCTGTAGCGAGCCCAACATCTGCTATTTGGCTCCAAGACCTTTGATCTGTTCTCATCATTTATGGAAAGGATGGGTTATTGCTGCCGAACCTTTGGCTGATGTAATACTTGGTGTGATTTGGTCTTTTGGAATAGTTAAGTTGTAGATCTGCATTACTTTACTTTCATAGCTTTTGAATAGTTGTACTACAAGCATTACTCTGGCAAATGCTAGCCTCAGACTGAGACACCCTTTGAAATAACCAGACAATCCCAGATTGACATATTAATGTAAGGTAACTAGAGGTTAAAGACACCCTTGTTATAGCTCTACACTTCATATTCAACACTATTGTTTGTGCACTCAAATACAAGTGACACGATAAGAGATACCTTTTATTTCGAGGGTCAGTAAGAATAAAACTAGCTCCAGAACCCTCGTGAGTTTTCGAACCATCAAAATCTAAAGTCCAGATGTCAGTAGCTACTGGGTTTTTTCCTACTCTAGTAGTGTTGGAAACTAGGACAATACTGAGAAGGGGGTAAATCAATAATGTAGAATTTTACCAATTCAAAATTTATTTTTTACTTTGTGTGAGCGAAATAAGATAGTAAAGAGAACTTTCAGTAATAAATATGATAAACAACTACTTCAACTTTCAAGGAACAAATAACTTCACAAGTTGCTTCTCCATTTTATTATTAGGGCAAGCTACAACTTGGAAATACAATGTTCTGGCTACAACCAGTAGGAAGCTACAACTTCCTAGGTTATCAACTATAACTGAATGGAGCTACAACCCAAACTATTCTCCAACACCCACTAGGAGCACCAACCCCTGATCAACAAGCTACAACTTGCTTTGACACTCACTGTTCCATTTTTTCGTCTATTTTCAGACTAGGATTAATGAATTCCTTCTATGCTTTCAAAAACAATTAAATCTCTATCACCACTTCAGAAAAAAACCTACAACAATATCTGATTACTGTAAAAACACCATCTACTTCACCATATCAACACCTCATTGCATTGAAAGCTCTGTCTCAAAAACTTGTCTTTTAAGTTTGCTTGCATAGGCCTGATTTTATAGTTTTTTTCTTTGGCTAACTTTGGCTTTGTATATTTTTGAATTAATGCATGAATCCTTTATCTTTTCCTTAGTCTTGTTTAGATTAGTCCTATGGAATTTTTCTCCACATTATCTGAACTTAACGACCATTCTCTACAAGTTAAACTTTGGTTTTCTGCAGTTTTTAGCTAATCTAGAGTTTTAGAGGTTTTAGTAGCGCTTTTTCTATCTTTAGCTATAGTTAAGTTGACTTAATTGCAAAATTTACTACTAAATTGTCAGTTCCACTAAATTTGGGCTTAAGCCCCCTTTGCTAACCCCTTTTCCTATGTTTTATACATAAGATCAGTCTCCATGACCATTGTCTTAGGCCTTGGGCGCTAAGCCCTTTTAAATCTCGTTGGGGGCTTGTTATTTTTCTTTGTTAGCGGCTCTCGACTCCTTGATCCTGAATCTTCTTTTTAATTACAATTCTTTAAAATTTACGGGATTTTGGGATCTGAGATGAGCTTGTCAGTGGGGTCCATTAGGCCCTCTGTTCTTTGGTTATCGCTTTGTCCACTTCCATCTGTGTTGATGAGTATTCTACAACCTAACATTGCCTCCAATTTCCTGGGCTAATCCCTCCAGGATGATGTCATGCTGACATCATCAGGTACACCTAGTGCCTTTGGAGTGGTGACATGTGTAACCTAGAAACAACCCACTTGGGTACCCAAAAACACTATATCTGCATGCCACATGTCCACCTCCTATTGGTTGTGCTAACATCACCTTCTACAATTGTCTAGCCCATGCGCATGCTGCCACCTATCCTGTTGTGAGAGAGGGGAGAGAAGGTCCTCCAAGACCTATTTTTCTACCATTTTCCTTTGTAATTTATTCTTTTAAAAAAGAATCAGGTTCAAGCCCTTTCCACCTTGACAGTATCCCTGAGCGGTTTGTGGTTTTGGGAGAGGTGCCATCGGGGTAGATCTCCGCCATGGATCTACGCGATTGATAGAGCAGGAAACCACTCCTCAGGACCACTACCTCTCTCCAAAATCTTATCTCTAAGTGTCGTTGGAACACTTCCCCCTTTATAATTCGTTTTGTGCCCTTGGTCCTCCACTTCTGCATGGAACCTGTGTCCAACACTAAGACCAGAGCTCCTGACTTTTTTGTTAATTTGAATTCTAAACAGGTTAAGAGATCTGAGATTTCTGGGGTTCTTCACGAGCTAATGAGGTGCCTCATTTCTATGATGTCAACCACATCTACCTAGTCCTCTGTTTGGCCACATCTCCAGTCTTTTCGCTAAGGTTGGCACTTATGCCAACTTTGGCTATGCGCCAAAGGGTCCTCCAAAACCTCTACTAACTCTATTATTTTGGACTTGCGGTCATAGAGATTTGACCAATCCAGAAGGTCATTTTGGGACTTCATTATACCATTGGAAATACCTTTTAGATTAATTTCCAGTTGAGTGGGTTTGATGTGGCCTTTGAGCTCATATAATGCATAAAAAATGGCTTTAAACTCTCTGTTATTCTTTGCACCTGGACCTTTCTTCTTATTCATGGAACCTTCTCCATCTTTGGTACTTGTACCTCCTACTACCAACTGTTGACACCTACTAACACTTGTTGACATCAATGAAACCATGTTTCCAACATTACCTCCCTTTGGCATTGATGGCACCACCAAAATCAAACAAAACACCTCTTACTCTTCTAGAAACTCCCTTAGAAAAACATGAGGGTTTCTCCCCCTGAGATAAACATTTGCTGTTATGCTTGATAGATTTATTCCAATTTAGATTTCTCCTTCCATATATCTCTCCCTCCATTTTAATTTTGTTTGATTTCACTAGATATAGCCCCATTTGACATCAATGGAAAAGACACCAACACACTCCCCCTATCACTATGATTCTCCTGTCCACAATCCTTTCTTTGGCATGTTGATCATTGTGGACTTGGCAGCTTCACTTTGATATATTGAAAAATATACCAGTTGCCTTGCTTCTTGTTGGAGGAGGAACTAGTGAAGGGAGGAAAAGGGAACGACTCCCAATCTTTGTGTCAAGTACTCAAACTGTTGTCTAGGAAGTGGCTTAGTGAAGATATCATAAACTTGCTCTTTGGTAGGTACATACTCTAGTTTCACAATATAAGATGCAACCTTCTCTCTCAAAAAATGATACTTGATGGGGATATACTTGGTCTTAAAGTGAAAGAATGAACTATTTGACATGCGGATTACACTTGTGTTGTCACAAATAATGGGGATCGACTAATCATAAAACACTTGTACATCTTGCAAAGTTTGTTTCATCCACAAAATTTGACTACAATAAGAAGCTGATGCAATATATTCTGCTTCAACATCAGTATAAACAAGCTGATGCGATATATTCTGATTCAACATCAGTATAAATAGTAAATGAAAAATCATTACCTCTTGGATACCACAATGCATAGTCCATTGTTTCTCTAAGATATCTGAGAATTCTTTTGGCTGCAAGGACATGACTTTATCTAGGAGCTTCTTGAAATCTTCCAACTATTGCAACAACTTGCATAATGTATGGCCTTGACACTGTCAAATACAAAAGGCTGTCAATGATGAATCTATATAAGGCCTGGTCCACTTATGGAGATTCATCCATCTTACTAGCTTGCAACTTGTCACCATTGGAGTGCTCACTAAAGAGAATTATTCCATGCCAAATTTCTTTAGCAGTTACTTGAGATGCTTAATTAAGAAATAAAAATGCCTTTAGGGGTCTACTCTATCTGCAATCCAAGGAAATAAAAATTCCACCTTCATGTAAGCTACAAATTCACTGTTCAACAAATTTGAATTACTTGTGAAGATGATATCATCAACATATACTACCACCAAAATTAGTTTGCCATCCTTTTCTTTAATATATAAATTGTTGTCAATTGCTCCTCTTTTAAATCCACTCTTGATTAGGTCTCTGTCTATCTTGGAATACCAAGATCTAGGGGCTTGCTTGAGACCATACAAAACCTTCTTAAGTCCACAAACATAATTTGGGTTGTATGTTAGCTGAAAGCATTCTTGTTGCTCTATGTAAACTTCTTCCTGTAGCTCTCCATTAAGAAAAACAATTTTGACATCCATTTGATGGATTTTGAATTTATTGAAACAAGCATATGCCAAAAACATTCATAATGTTTCTAATCTAGCAACAATAGAAAAAGTCTCATCAAAATCCAATCCTTCTAGTTGAGCATAGCCTTTGCACACCAATCTGGCCTTGTTCCTTACCACTTTTCCACAACCATTTAACTTATTTTTGAAAACCCACTTTGTGCCAATGACATTCTTGTTTGCAGGTCTTGTAACAAGTTCCCAAGTTTTATTTTTCTTTATCTGGTCCAATTCTTCATTCATGGCCTTAGCCAATGTTGATCTTGACTAGCTTGAAAAATATTCCTTGGTTCCTTCATGGACAACAATGCAACATGTGCTTACATAAGGGCATTGGGCAACTTCCTTCTTATCTGCACTCTAGTATTTAATTCACCAACTATTGATCAACTGAATGATGCTTTTGTACATACCTTGGGGGATATCTGGCTTGAGGGGTAGGGGTTTCTTCTTGGCTTTCTTCTGGAACCGCCTCATCATTCTCATCACTAATGCTTACTAAGTCATCAACATTGTCTTTTTCGAGTTGTTGCAATTATTCATCATCGTTCTCATCTACTTTCACATCTATACAATCAATTATTCTTTTGTTGAATTTGTTGTAACATATGTAACCCTTGTTGTTATTTGAATAACCCAGAAAAATGCCTTCTTCTGCTCTCACATCAAATTTTCCAAGTTTCTCATCATTTTTCTTAATGTAACATTTGAGGCCAATTTTTTTGAAGTGTTTGACTATTGTTAGTTTGCCACACCATATCTCATAAGGAGTTTCATCATTGTTGGGTTGAAAATGAGCTTTGTTGATGATGACCATTGTTGTAAGAATTGGCGCAGCCCAAAACCTTTTTTGAACATTCTTCTCGGTCGTCATTGTTGTGGCTAACTGCTGCACTGACCTATTTGTTCTCTCTGCTACATGATTTTGTTAGGAAGTCTCTGTTATGTAAATTATCTCTTTATGCCATTTGTCTTGCATAATTCATCAAATTCCTTTGAAGTGAACTCACCTCCAATGTCTGACTTGATACTTTTTATTTTACAATTGGTTTCATTCTCAACCATAGCTCTGAATTCTTTAAACTTCTCAAAAGCCTCAAATTTCTCTCTAAGAAAGGAAACCCACATCATCCCACTGAAGTCATCAATTATTAGCATAAAATATCACTTACCTGTGGTTGACTACGTTCTGGATGGTCCACACAAATCCATGTGCACCAACTGCAATGGATTTTCTGAAGAGTTTTCCTTTGCTTTAAAAGGAACTCGAGCTTTATTTCCTTGTTAACAAGATTTCCAAATAATGTTTTCTGGTTTTGAAAGCCTAGGAAGGTCCTTGACTGCATTTTTCTTGCTAGGTTTGTCAATCTGGTCAAAATTCATATGTCCAAGTCTTTTGTGCCATAGCCAACTCTCATTTGTTTTGATAAGCAACACCTTTTAGTTTTTTCCTTCAACACATAAACATTTTTGTCTATTCTTACAACCTCTACAATTGGTTCTCATATATTTTTGGACTTGATTTGATAATTTTTATCTTTGAAAACCACATCATAGCCTTGATCACAGATCTGAGACACACTCAATAGATTATGTTTCAATCCATGAGCATGCAAAATGTTCTTAGCTTTACCTTTTCCATTTGAGAGACTGACCATTCCTTTTGGTATTTTTTTTCCTGGAGCATTGCTACCAAAAGTAACATTACCTTTTTCAACTGGCTTCCAAGTGAGAAACTTGTTTTTGTCTCCTGTCAAGTGTCTGGAACAATCATTGTCCACATACCAAAGGCTCCCACCATTGTGTGCATAAAGTGCACTATCACATTTCTCTAATTTTTCTTTTTCTTTCTATACCTCGGGCTTCTTTCCAGTTTGTTCAATAACTGACTCTTTCTTCTTTTCTTTAAGCATGAAATTAACTGTTATATGCCCAAAATTTTGGCATTTAAAACATTGCACTTGATAATTTATGGGAGCAAAGGAATTATTATACCTGGGTTTGCTTCTTCTCTGTTGAATTTTTCTCTTTGATATGAGTTGTTTGTATGATAAATTGACTCTGCATTTTACAGCTTTGTGGCCATAATCTGTGCACGTAAAACAATATCTAGGGAAGAAATCGGTGTACCTAGATGGATGCCTTCTACACTGAGAAAAATTTTGAGCAAATCAATTTGCATGGACAGAGTGCTCCTTTTGCTACTGCTGCTAATTTTTCTTTGACTGAGTATTTTCTTTTAGATGTTGTGCGGGCCCTTCTTTTGCTGGGGGAACGAAGGTAATTGTCCTTCTACCTTTTAGCTCAACTGTTGTGCTGGATTCACCATCAAAACCAAGACCAGTTCGATCTTTGGAGATGCGTTGAACCTCTAGAATTTCATTAAATTTTATGTCCCTTTGCTGAATTTTTTATTCAAGTTGCATTGTGTTTTAGACTTTTCAAGCTCCTTCTTCAATAACAGAATTTGTCCTTCCATCTTCTCACTCATTGTAGCCTTTTCAATCAACTGTTGGTTCAAGGAATCTTGTATTTCCTTACTTTCTTCTAATTGCATAAGCATTGGCTCAAAAACCTCAACCTTATCCTTTAATAAAGACTCTTTCTGGGTCTTGTTTTTCTTCCTCAACCTTTCTATTTCTTCAAGAGAACTTACCAATTATCCTTCAAGGCCGACCTCTCCTTCTTCATTATCATATTTAATAGCCTCAACTTGTAGATTTTCAATGGCCATTAGCATGAATTCATTAGGGCTATCATCATATTTTTCATCATTTGAGGATTGGCTAGTTTTAGTTTATGAAGAGATCTCATCTTGAGCATAGACGCCTCTCTTCTTACCCTTCTTTCAATCCTTTTGTGCTTTCTTAAACTTTTCTTTAGGATCATAATCATTTTTCTTCTTTTTAGGGCACTTTGATGCATAATGACCAACTTTGCCACAATTAAAACAATGAAAGGGAAACTTACCTTTATACTTTCCTGATCCTTGCTTGGGCCTCCTCACAAAATTAACTTCTTTATCATCTGATTCACATCATGTGTCAACATGTTCATCCTTGTAATTATTTTTTTCTTTGAAGTTTGATTCCTTGGCTGCAGACTTTCCTTTAGAACTCTTCATGTCAGAGGTAGTATATATTCCAAGGAGTTGATCTAGAGTCAGAATGTTCAAATTTTCCATTTCTTCAGTGGCTGACACCTTGGGATTAAACCTCTTAAGAAGAGATCTCATCACTTTTTGAACTACCACGTCTTCTTCTAGCTTCTCATCAAGCCCTCTAATGGTTTTCACAACTTCATCAACTCTTTGAAAATACTTTGCAATCTCTTCATCATCATGCATGCTTAAAGATTCAAACTTTATCCGAAAAACCTTGGAGTTTAGCTTTCTTTACCTTATTGTATTCTTCATAGTAGTTTCTCATCTTCTCACAGATAGCTTTGGCAGATGTGCAATCTATCACCTTGACAAGTTCTGATTCAGGTAGGCCAACAAGCGGGGCATGCATTGCTTTAACATTGCATGTGAACTCCAACTTCTGATCTTTGGTAACCAATGTTGGAGGTCTTTAATATTTTTCTTCCATAATGTACCACACATAAGCTCCAAGTGATTGAATGTAGGTCTTCATCCTTAATTTAAAAAACATATAGTTTGTTCCATTGAATATAGGTGCCTTATTGATAAAACCTCCTTCCTGGTTTGCCATGGTCCTTGATGATTCTTCTAGCTGTTAGACTGATTAGAAGTAACCTTTCTTTGATATCAATTGTTGGAAACTAGGAAAATACTAAGAGGGGTGTGAATCAATATTGTAGAAATTTTACCAATTCAAAATTTCTTTTTACTTTGTGTGAGAGCAATAAGATAGAAAATATAACTTTCAACAATAAATATGATAAAAAACTACTTTAGAAATCAAAGGAGAATTTAAGGAACAAATAACTTCACAAACTGATTCTTCATTTTATTAATAGGGCAAGCTACAACTTGCAAATACAATTTTCTAGCTACAACCAACAAGAAGCTACAACTTACTAGCTTATCTATTGCAATGGAATGGAGCTACAACCCCAACTATTTTCCATCACCCACTAGAAGGAGCACCAACCCTTGATTAGATCAGCAAGATACAACTTGCTTTGACACTCATTGTTTCATTTTTCATCCATTTTCACACTAGGATCAATTACTGCCTTCTCTACTTTAAAAACAATTAAATCTCTGTCACCACTTCAGAAAAAAAAAACCTACAACAATCTTTGATTATTGTGAAAATACTAGCTGCTTCACCATATCAACACCTCACTGCACCAAAAGCTCTGTCTCAAAAACTTGCCTTTTAATTATGCTTACTTGGGCTTGCTTTTATAGATTTTTTCTTTTTCTAACTTTGGCTTTGTTTATTTTTGAATTAATGCATGGAGGCTTTATATTTTCCTTTGTATTGTTTATATTAGTCCTCTGGATTTTTTCTCCACATTATTTGACCTCAACAACCATTCTCTGCAACTTAAACTAATTTTTTTCTACAGTTTTTAGCTAATTTGGACTTAAAGATTTTAGCAGTGTTTTTTCTATCTTTAGCTATAGTTAAGTTGGCTTAAATGCGAAATTTACTACTAAATTATCATTTTCGTTGAATTTGGGCTTAAGCCTCCTTTGTTGGCTGTTTTTCTTGCTTTTTAGCCATCAGGCTGATCTCCGTGACCATCGTCTTAGGTCCTGGGTGCTGAGCCCTTTTAAATCCTGTCGGGGGCCTTTTTTTTCTTTGTTAACTCCCAACTCTTCTTTTTAATTGAAATTCTTTAAAAGTTCCAAGATTTCGAGATCCAGGATGAGTTGGTTGGTGGAGTCTGCCCAGTCCTCTATTCATTGGTTGTCTCTTTGTTCATTTCCATCTGTGTCGACGTGTACTCTACAACCTGGCACAATCACCAATATTCTAGGCTTATCCCTCCAGGATGACCCTCTGGGATGAAATCACACTGACATCATTAGGGACACCTAGCACCTCCTGAGTGGTGACATGTATCACCTAGAAACAACCCACTTGGGTACCCACAAATGCCATATCTGCATGCTACATGTCCACCTCCTATTGGTTGTGTTGACATCACCTTCCATCGTCATCTGGCCCATTCACATGTTGCCACCTGTCTTGTTGTTAGAGAGGACAGTGAAGGTCCTCTGAGGCTTGTTTTATGACCATTTTCCTTTGTAATTTGTTCTTTTCAAATACCATCATGTTCAAGCCCTTTCCACCTCGATACCACCCCTGAGCGGTTTGTGGTTTTGAGAGGGGTGCCATCAAGGCAGATCTCCATTGTTGATCTATAGGATTGAAAAAGTGGGAAACCACTCCTTGGGACAACTACCTCTTACAAACACCTGTCTCCAAGTGCCATCAAAACGCCGCCATGTGTCCTTTAGCCCCTTTATAATTTTTTTTTCACACTTGGTCCTCCATTGTTGCATGGAACCTGTGTTTATTGCTAAGGCCAAAGCTCCCAACTTTTTTATTAATTTGAATTCTAAATAGGTTATAGGATCCAAGATTTGTGAGGTTCTAAGATTCTTCTCAAGCCAAAGGGTCCTCCAAAACCTCTGCTAACTTTGTTATTTTGGACTTAGGGTCATAGATATTTGACTAGGTCTATCTTTCAATCTAGGAGGCCATTTTGGGACTTCCTTATACCATTGAAAAACTCTTTCAGATTACTTTCTAGTTGTATGGGTTTGATGTGGCCTTTGAGCTCATACTCTACACAAAGAATGGCTTCAAACTCTTTGGTATTCTTTGCACCTGGACCTTTCTTCTTGTGTTTGGAACTTGCTCCATCTTTGATACCTATGCCTCTTGTTGCCACTTTTTGACACCTGTTGAGATCAATGACAACATATTTCCAACAAGTAGTATGTACATATATGTTACATGTTTCATTAGCACCAGTTAGAATGCAAGGAAGGAGCTCCAACTATGTATTAGAGGTTACAGGGGATAACCTCACTTGGTAACATCTATGATCGACCTCTAGATTTTTTTTCTTCCAAAAATGACATGTGCATAACTAATTCACTCCTTGTGTCCCTCAAGCACTGTCATGGTATGTTTCATAAAAGGTTCACTCTCCACTTGAATCTGATTATTTCGGCACTTATAAGGAGCCATAAATGTGTCAAGTTTCTAGAAAAGTAACCTTGTATCTTGCTGGATCAATCTCTGCTTAGAAGCAAGATATAGGCTTAATGAATGTCCATAATAACAATATTGATGCATTGGTGAAATATATTTTTGAAGACAAGTGGATGTTAACATTATTGAGTTCACCAATTTCCTGGACCAATTATCTCTCCAGTTTTATGATTCGAGCATCAATCTTTTCCCATTTTTCATTAATCTTTTTGGCAACAGATAAAGGGATGACATTTGTAGATGTGCCAAAACCAACGAGGAAATTTGGACATTATAGTTAAATATTTCAAACGCTAAAAGAATTTGGGGGCAGGTAGTATAAGAATTTAAATTAGTAGCATTAACTACAAATTCGAGAATACCATGAGAATCACTAGACAAGGCCTGAGAAGAAACTTCATTACCTGATGAAGGTTGTGATGCAAATGCTTGGATGATCAGTTCATGTTGGCCTGCTATCTTCACGAGCTCAAAGATTGAGATATTTCCATAGACCCGCTTCACATCTTCAATAACATTATAATCAATCTCTTCATCCTTAGTAGGTTGTGCTAAAGTGGTGGGTGGTGTAGCTTTATTCAATGCCTCAAGACTGATGGACTTATTCTTATTTCTTACGGAAGTGCTCTTAGGAGACAAAGCACTTCTAGACTTATTCTATGAAATATGAGGAGGATTAGTAGGTGGTAGAATTTTCCTCAACAACTTCCTTTTAAGTTCTTACCTAGAAACTGGTCCTTTTCTCCTTGAATTGTATTGTTTAACCACTTGTTGCGGAGGAGCTTCACTCAAATGGGTTCATCAACACTTTGATTATCAATATTGAATATAACACCGAATACATTGAATGAGTAACCAAAACCTTAATTTTCCTCTGTCACGGTTGATTCACTTGCTTCTTTAGTCTGCTTAGACTATTCCTATGCTAATAAAGTGTATATGAAATTGGCCACCATAGCATTCATGTTGTGATTCCATTGTGTACATGTTTTCTTCGAATGCCTCTCTTGATGGAAAGTACAAAAGTTGTCCATGCCAAAGATTTCAACACTAAACACAACATTGAAGCTCTATGAAAATTTAGCTGGTTGATTATTTTTCTTCTTAATGAAAGGCAACTTGAAATATTTATTGCTAGTAGATGCCTCACTTGACTTTCTCTTTAGTCCAGATACTTCATTGGTTAGCAACTTCAAAGGCTTAACCAATATTTACATATCAAAATAATCTCTCCATTTGGTGTTAGTGGAAGAGGCTTGAGATTTTTTACTAGTGTCTTTGGAGTCTTTAAAATCTTCTTGATCATTACTAGTTCCAAAAGAACAAAAGCCTTTCTCAACAGTGATTGCTTCTGCATAGTTAAGGGCCAATGTTTCTTTTGCAACTCTTTTAAAAAACATGGAAACATTAGTATGCAAGGCAACAATGTAATAATATTTGGTAATAGAATTGTGCAGTTGAACATCAATAGGGAACTTATTCAATAAACGTGTAAATCTATTATTAAAATCCTTTATTTTTTTCCTTATCCCCCATCTTAATATTTCCGAGTTCCTTGAGTAACATGGTGAGAGTTTTATCATTGAAAAATTTATTTAAATATAACTTTTTGAATTCCCTCCAATTATGGATTGAATTAGGCAGAAGACTATGGTACCAAACTGATGCTCTACCTTCCAGAGTGTATGGGAAAAGTATACAAGCGACGTCATCGAAATGTACCTCTAGCATCTGCAAATGCTTGTAGAAGTCATCAATGTGGTATTCAATGTTCATATTCTTATCAATATCAATCTTTGAGAGTAGCTTTTCCAGGTGCTTAGGCATGCAATGAAGATTGGATGAAAGAGCAAGAGGCCCTTAGGCCATCCATTCCAATTGATCATCAACCATGTCTTCATCTTCCTCCTCCTTTTCACTCTTTGGTTCTGGAGAGTCTTCCCATTTCACTGTTCAAATATTCATTATTACCAGGATGTTCTCCTTCCTTTGGTTGTCCTTCATTAGAAAACAAAAAATCCTCCCCATCTTCGTCAAGATCTTCCTCAATAGGTGGAATATCCCCTTGTTTATGTATTATTTCAGTAGGATCAACTAAATCTTCAAGAGTTACAATAAGCAAATCTTCCATTGAAGAAACCAATACACCACGACGAGCTGTCACTTTCTTTATTAGCTTATGAGGAAGGATAGTGGTGATAGAAAGCACTATCAAACTAACAACTAATAGGCCGAATTGTCCGAAGTTGATCATAAGTGGCTTAAAAAGCACATTTTGGACCAAGATGAGAGGACTCACCTTTCTCAGGAGTGTGATTTGGAGTTGAATTCAGACCGTTACTACCTTGCACAGAAGGTTCTTTATTAGAATGTGGTGAATTATTGGCCGTAAAAGGGCTTCCCTCCTTCTAGCGCCAGAATGTTGACAATACTGGAAACTACCAACATAAAGGGGGTCTCCCTGATATGAATTCCCAATTAGACCTCACAATGTTTGCTATAAAAGCCCCATCGAGGATATAGACTAGTTTCCATTAATCTTAAAGATTTTCCTTGGCTACAATAGTTAGCATAAGAGAGCAACACACATGTAGTTTCGAATGAACAAGTAAGCAAGCCTTGTGAAATGTCAAATTGCAATATGTATCAAGGTTTTTTCATTGGAAATGAAGAGAATGTGAGTCTTTAGAAGAAAAGTAGTACTATCCTAACAAAGAAACACACACATATATATGAAAGAATCGTTAACCATCTAGCAAAATAGTTCACATAGACATAACGATCATTAAAGCAAACACACCACACATTTGATAAGATGAGCACTGAAGCTAATGAAGTAGTTCAATTTCTTTAGTACATAAGAACATAAACACATACCACAAACATCTAAAGAATAATATTATAGCATTCACAATATATGCATGAAAGTGTGTTGGCTCGATGAGCTTGTAGTATACCTAGGGGGATATTATGGGTACAAAGGGAGGTACCCAAGGGATTAATTTACTAATATGATGGGCCATAGTTAATAAATAAAATGGTTAACCCGCATCATATAAGGGACCATAAGTAGTTAGCAATAATGTGATAAGCCCATTGTATTAGATATATGGTATTGAGAGATCCATGCTAATGGCCCATGGTATTGTATGTATGAAGCCTATATAGAGGTTAGAGACTCCCAATTGAGAGATGTCAATGATTATTGTATTGGCGAGCATTTAGCTTGTGGAGTGTTCTCATTCCTTAAGGAGTGATTGTATGGTGTTGCCCTACCTCAAGGGTTTTATCAATAAAGAAGCATTTTCATTTTATATTATTGGATTGATCTTGTTATTTATGAGAATATTTATATTTTCATATATTTGCTGGCCAAATCTATTACAAGTGGTATTAGAGCACTTTCTTGGGAAAAGCGAGGAGATTTTTTTTTTTTTAATTGTTGCAGTAATTTTTTGGGTGGCGAGTTTGCAGATCAGATTTAAACCCAAATTCAAAAAACAAAATCGGCCGAATCATAGTCTGGATGAGGGAGATATCTTTTGGATTTCAGGCGTCTGTGGTTCATTTCTTTTAAGTTTAATTTGGAGTATCCATAGTAATATTCATACTTGTCAACATTTCAAATCCCAACAGGGATCCATCATCAGGACAATTGTTGAATGATGATAGAAGAAGAGTTCAATGAGGAGATAAATAGTGTTAAGATATTTTGTTTTCAAGGAGATGAGGTCGCTTGTAAAATTTTTACATTTTTGTTTTTATTTTTAATTAATTTTTTTGTTTTATTTATAATAATTATTAACCATGTTTTAAAGTTTTTATTATTGTATTTGTTATTTTATTATTATTAGTTAACTAATTAATAAGAATGTAAATATTATTAAATTAATTTTTATTGTAATTACGGATATATATAATGTTATTGTAATGATTAAATAGCCTTATTAATTAATGTATCTTAATTTTAATTAATTAATTAATAATTATGATAATTAATTTTTATTTTTAATAAAAGATAGATTGAATTTATTTTAATGTAATCACTAATTATATTAGATTTAATTAATTAAATGGTTAATAAATATTGTATTAATACTAACTAATATAATTAATTAAATGGTTAATAAATATTATATTATAATACTAATTATTATTTAACATGCTAATATTGATACTTTTTTTTTTTTATTATCTTAATATAGGATAACCTGAATTATTTTATTATAAATTAATTCATTAATAAATTAACAATAGATATTATAATGACTAATTATTATTATTGTTTTTTCATTCTAGATTTATTGGTTAGTAAACTAAATGATTTATAATAATTAATTGTTGTTAAAAATATTAATTGATACTAATTATTATTATAAATGAATTATTCTTATTATTATTGTAACTAACCTATAATTAATTATTATAATGGAATTATTATTAAGAATCATAATAAATAACGTATTCTTAACTATTTTTATTTTTATTTTATTTTTATTTTTATGAGATCAGAAGGATATAATGTAATATAATAGGAGGGAAACAATTACCTGATTACCTGAGATGTACTGGTGGTCCTAATCCCTTTGATTAAAGGAAGCCAGCTTCCATTAATCTCGATACCACTGTCCCTATTGAGATTCTGTGGATGTTTTATAATTTTGAGAGCCTCCCTAATCTTCCGTCTTTGGTATTGTTCTTCTCTAGCGATAATTGAGGCACTCTCCAAACAAACCTGGTGTTTTTTTTTTTTAGGAATGTTCCGCAAGGGCCAACGTACGAGACCTTCCATTCTTAATATCTGCTCCATGTTCTTTTAGTATTTTCTGCAGAGAATTCCCTATTTCACCTATGTAACTTTTTCCACAAGAACAATCAATTTTATATCCCCCTTTGAGTTGTTGTCTATCAATATCATCTTTGGTTGATCTCATTCCTTGTTTTATTGTTCCAGGAACTGAGAACTGAGTGACCATGTTTTTCTTTTCAATATTTTGGCAATCCTATCTGTCACCCTTTCAATATATGGTAGGAAAACTCTACCACATTGAGGAAGGTCTTGGGATTTAGGTTCTTGAGATAAAACTCTCCTTTCTGCTCTTTCTATAGCTTTTTGATGTATTTTCCTTTATAGCCTATACCCTTAAATATGGAAGATAAATGCTTTTTCTCTTCCTCAAGATGCTCAGAGTCAGAAATTCGAAGGGCTCTAATGGCAAGAGTGTTAAGGACACCAAGTTTCTGGGCCAGGTGATGGTAGGATTTGGTGTGGAGGTAGCTTTATGTGTGAGTTGATTTCCTAAAAAATTTATGTCCTAATGAGCCATCCTCCTTCTTGATGATAAGAACGTCTAAGAATGGGATACTATTGTTTTCTTCAAGCTCCATAGTAAATTTTATTTCGGGAGAGATAGAGTTAAGGTGCATAAAGAACTTATCAAGTTCTATCCTACCCTAAGTCCATTTTAGGTTGGTATCATTGATAAATCATTTCCACTATGCTGGCTTCAGATGGTATGTTTCAAGGGATTTCTTTTCAAATCATTCCATGTATAAGTTAGCCACAATTGGTGATAGGGGTGATCCCATTTCCACCCCAGATGTCTGCTCATAATAATCTCCTTGAAATGTGAAAACTATTGACAAAAAACAAATCTCTACAAGTTTTGCAGTTTCTGGGTTAGCAACCTCATTTATAACTTGAATAGCTTCATCCAAGGGGATCTTGGTGAATAATGATACTACATCAAAAATTAGTTGTGTTGCAGAATTTTTTTCTGACGACAATTCTTGGATGGCAGATCTTCAGTCAATTTTTGTAGTTTTTGTGGGGAATTTTAAGAAACTAATTGCAGATTTGGGATCATCTTTAAAAATTACCCAATTTGGAAAAAAAATCGATTGAATCAGAGTTTTTATGAGGGATATATCGTTGATTTAAAATTACCTCTCTTTTATTTATTTATTTATTTATTTTTCAGAAATTTTTGATGGCGGGACAATTGTAGAATGAATATGAATTTCTAGAGTTCCTAGATAGATATTTCTATCGCATGGGAAGATGCTGAATGGTTGTTCCATTTAAAAAAATAGGTTATATTAAGGATTCTGAGCCATATTGATCAAGTTGTTTCCATTTTAAATTTTCGCCAAAGTGATTTTTTTCAAAACCCTCATTTTACTTCATGGCTTCTACTAAGATGATTTTTACAGGACATGATGATGGTCCCACTGTTGAAGAATGTATACAATATAACAAGTCTCGATTCAAATATTGGACAACAGCCTTAGTGTTACACAAAAATATCGTCACCTTGATTATTTGCAGTCGGTATGGGTCTATCACCACCTATGCCAGCTTCCTAAGCAAGTCTCAGACCTCAGCTCTTCAAAA
>APFE031617029.1:0-16161 GCA_000404065.3 Pinus taeda | reverse complement strand
ACTTGACCTCCACTAGTTCTTCTCACAGTTAGAACTAGTTAAACTGACAATAACTCAAATTAACTGAAATACATTACTACAAATTAGCAATCAAACATACTGAACTGAGCTCAAGCTTCCCCAACTCGAATTATCAGGGCTAACTGAGTGATAAGTGTCATGTCACCTCAATTAACTACCTCCAAGTATTCTACTGAAATAGAAATTTGAATTTTCTCTAGTTTGACCAAGGCAAAGTCAAACTAAGATTTTCTTACTGCATTTTCAATAATGATTGGGTGGTGAACACTCCTTTTGTAAATATGTTCCATTTTTTTATGCAATTCTTATGGATAAACTGCACTCGCTGGTTCAAAACGTTGACCCAAATTACTTAATGTGATGGATGCAAAAGAATTGCATCAAAGCATTTTTAATTACATGAGCCTAAACTAAAAGATGTTCCATTATATTATATTAAAAATGAGTAATATTCACATGGGTTATTTATCTTTAATATTTGATAATTTAGATTAGAAATCTTTGTTCATTTTTAAAAAGAAAATTTCTATGTTAAATCAAATTTTAAAACTCTACTTAGATTCCATATATATATATATATTATATATATATATATATTTATATATATATATATTATATATATATATATAATTATATATATATACCATGGAAAATTTTAGGGGCTAATATTCACCCAGTGGGCTAATTTTCCATTATTTTTCCACAAAAAGATTCGCCAATTTCCATTTTTATAAAAGATGATTCGCCAAAATTTTAGAATATCAAATTATTTTACCTTTAAAATCGCCAACGTTATATAAAGACTATATATAAAATGATTATAAATTTGAATAATTTTACAAATATATCAATGAACATTTTATAGTTTTCATATTAGGGATTAGTGAGATTCGCCAATTTTTTAAAGTTCAAGAAAATTTTCCATCCTTAAAATTTTCCTGTATATACTTGTATTTATCTATTAGTAAAACATTTTTTTTTGTAAGCTTGGTAGGATTACATATTGATCATGTCCAATATATCACCTTAATCGGGGTGGGGAATTGAAACAGTGACTTCACATCAAGGAGTGCCTTAATAGAGCACCCAATTAATTTCTATCCAAGACCCCGTGAACTTTAATAAACATATTTATATAAATCTTTTTATAGAGAAAAAAAGAAGAAGCTAAAAGTCAGGCCAACAAGATTAAAACCTTATACTTAGAAAATTATATTGTCTAAAGTACATAAATATTACAATACAGAATATTATTATGAATGCCCTAAAGTATACATAACCATAAAATTAACAAAAGTCCAAAACAATTTACATAATCATAAAATTAACAAAAATGCAAAAATGACTATGGCGAGTTAACACATAAGATGAAGTGTCATTAATGTGTTGAGAGATAGTTGGCCATAAAATAAAATAAAAAAATACATCAGGTGAAAAAACTCACCATTCATGGGTTAGGAGGTTGATTTTCCTTATCATTAGGCCTAGATAATAATTTTACATGACCACAATTTTCACAAATTATTACTTAACAAGAAGAACAACAGAGTGTTGTAAAGATTGAAACCATTTGAAAGTTAAATACCCCATTTTTAAAAATAGGAATAACATGACATTTACTCTACTTAAAAAAAGAAAATCTTAGTTCTTTTGGATTTGAATAATCTACATAGCTACTCATGAATATTTCCTTAATTATTTTGGATTTACTTATATTCTTGTGATCTATATTTGTGATATTGTCTACTCATGAATATTTCTTTAATTATTTTGGATTTACTTATATTCTTGTGATCTATATTTGTGATATTGTTATAGCTTTATGTGCTTTTTTCATTTAAATTATCATTGTCAAATTTTTCTTGTAAAACCTACATGTACTAAAATATTCTTGTAAAACTTAAAATATGGCATAATTCATTTCTCCTTAATGTTACTTTTTTCTTGCGCTCATTTAAATCTACCTCTAGCGTTCTCATTTTTCCTTGTAAAACTTACATATACCAAAATATTCTTGTAAAACTTGAAATATGCCATAAACTTAATTCATTTCTCTCTACTGTTACTTTTTTTTACCTCCTTTAAATCTACCTCTAGCCTTCTCATATCATAGTTATAGCTTCCTTATCACACTTAAACAAAACTTTAAAATACTATATATAAGCCAAAGAAAATGTCATATTCCAAAAACCTCTTACCTTATTCAACTTTAAATTTTAAAGTATTAAACATTATTAAATTAAACTCTAAATTTAAAAGTATTAAACATTATTAAATTAACAAATTTAAAAATGTTAATCATTATTGAATTAATTTAGTAATTGTTCTTTAAATATTTTTTTCAAAGTCCGATATCTATAGTTTAAAGCTGGATTGAATAGTTGAATTTTAATATCTTTATTACATCTATAGTATTTATATTTTATTTTTTAATTTTTAACGATTTTATTTTAAAGTATAATTTAATTTATAATAAATTTATAAATTTTTTTAATGATCCGTATTATATTTTTTATATGTTTTTTAAATTTCATTTTATTATTACTTTTTTAAATTTATTTATTAAATTTAACATATTTTGTTAAATTTATAAAAGGCAAAATCAATTGCTCCTCAATTCAATGAATATTTCTTCTTACTATTGTATTTTCTTGTTAATACTTTGAATATAAAATCCTTCAAAATACTTGCAAAACATTATAATAATTTATCTTATTTCATTTCTTGTGAACATTTCTTCTTACTATTTTATTTCGTGGTTAATACTTTGAAGATACAATCAAATATTATAATAATTTATCTTATTTCATTTTTTATATAATGGAATCCAAGTTGGATGAAAATTAATATGTATTCCTAAATGGTAAATTATTAAAAGAAAAAATAAAGATGCATTAACAAATTTCAAAAATAGTGCTACTTATAGGAATTTATAAATATGTAATTATTTTAATATTATAATAAATATTTATAATTAGATTTATATATATATATATTTATATTTATTTATTTAGTTAATTTAGGTAGATTTATGTTAATTTTGAATTATTAAGTATTGAGAGATGTAATTACTTGAGGTATATATATTTTTTTTGGAAATATGGATAGATGTTGCCAAATATTTTACATTAAATAATACTTTTATTAAAAAATTAAAAATATTTAATAAAAAAGTTAAATTTAAAATATTCATAAAAATTATTGGTCATGTATAAAATACTTCAATGTTTAATGTAAATAACATAATTTTTCATCAACTTTATATAAATTTTTGAAAGTGTAAAATTTCTAATTTAGTCTATATCACTTTCTTCATTTTAATGTAAGGGAGATGCATACTTTCTTCACTAGCTAATGTGGAGATGCATAATTTATTCACTAGCCAATATGGAGTTGAAGTGTGACATTTAATAATATTTGATATTACAAGAAGTAGATTTGTAATTTCTCTTATACTCAACATAGTGTTGACATGTAATATTTAAAAAATAGATAGTAATAACCAAAAAATATTTTAATGTGAGACATCAATAAAATATTTTATTAAATAACACACTTTTATATCTAACTTTATATAGATAGAAAGAGATAAAAGTAATTGAAAGTAAAAAAATCTTATATTTGCACTTTCAAGTTAGAAGGAAATGTGTAACTCCTTCACTATTTAGAAATATTTCAATGTGAGCTTTATATTAAAATATTCAAGAATATCCATGTTAATTAATAAAGTTTACTATCAAATTCATATATATCAGTATAGATCCATATTAACCACATATATAGTAAGTAGATAGAGGGATCGAATCACTTGAGATGCAAACTCCTTTTAGAGTTCAAAACATGAAAAAAGGTTTACATCTCAAGAGATTGATATAGATTTATTAAGGGATGAAACAAAATACAGGTTTAAACATAAACACAAAGATACAAGGAAAACTGAACTTCAATTAATTAATAACAGATGTTGAAAATTGTTTACATGCATAATGGAAACAAATTAGCTCAAGTGATGGTAGCTTATCTTTGAGAAGATACATGACAACTACATTCCTTCTAAACTGTGTTATAATGAGGCTCATAATATTTTTCATCATCAAGAAACAATGGAAAACCCTAAACATCCAAAAACCTAACCCTAGGAGATGAAGTGTCAAAAGATTGTGGGCCCTGTTGGGGTTAGTTGGAACAGCAACTTCCTGAGGTTATAACTTTGGCATACGATCTGTGTTTGGCGTGCATGATATCTTGTTAGAAAGATCTATTTGAGGACAACTTTCTATTGAAAATGGCTATATTGATGGCTTCCCAGTTTCTTGTTTCCACCAAAAACATCGTTTAGGGCCGCAAAACGGCTCTAGAAGTTTAGGACCCGAAAAACGGCCAAAAATAGAGAACTACCAAAATAGGAAATTTTGTTGGAAAACAGGAAACTAAAAAGAAACAATGTTGGGGGTCCAAGAGGAATAGGAAGCTGGCCACCAATATCCACTTGGATTAGTCTTTCCCCCTTAGGAAGAAATGGTCCCCATTGCATTGAGTGCCTCCATGAGATGGGAGAATTTCTGATGAACTTGGTCCCTGGTGAGCCACTTTCCTTGGTGCAGGAGATATATGACTTTGACAACCTTATACAGTTGGATCTTCTATTGACGAGTGTTCTTAATCTGTGTGTCCACAACCTAATTATTTATGGCATGTTCAATGCAATTTTGGTTGAGCTCTATTGGTTTTAGTTGCTCAACAAGGTTTGGTGTGTCTAACAATTGTGGAAAGAGTGGCCAAAGGTTGTCGACATTGAATAATGGGTGCAAGCCAAGGAATGGAGGGAATCGTTGTCTCCCACAACCTTGGTGATGGTTTAAGGTCCATATCAAAGTGGTTGAAGCTTCTAATGGGCTTCAGTAAGATGTTCCTTCTACAAATGTAACCAAACCTTATTGCACACTTGAAACTTATGTGGCACCTGATGTTGATCATGTCTTTATTTGTACTTGGAATTGATTTTATCCAATATATCATGGACCTGTTGGAGGATGTGTTGAATGTGTTCAATAAACCTAGTGGTTTTATCAGCTTCAAACTAGACACGTGCATATTCTTCTTGTGTAGTAGCAAGAGGCATTGCAACATCAATGAAACATAATGGTTGAAACCCTGGGCCCAATTGAAAGGGGTTTGTGGCCAGTCAATCTATGGAGAGATCATTTGTAGTTGTGTTACACATAGGGAAGACTCTCATCCCATGTCCATGGATGCTTAGAGTTGTACATGGCGTAGTATGTGTACTATCATCCTATTGACGGCCTTTGTCTGGCCATAAGTCTCGAGGTGGAATGCAGTCAACTTAGTGAGTTTAGTGTCCAAAAAGGGTGATAGGCTTGACTATAATATGCTTAAAAACATGTTATTCTAATTTGATATAATGGTCTGTGGGATCCTGAAATGTACCCACACTTATTCAAAGAAGATTTTGCTAATGTCTTCTACTGTGATACTCTTCTTGCAGGCAACCAATATGGCCATCTTAGAAAATATGTTGACGAATACAAATACACAATTGTTTCCATGCTTGGTAGAAGGAAGGCCAAACATATATTCCATGGAGATGGATTCCTAAGGAAAACTAGGAGTAGGCAGAGGAGTGTACAAGCCTTTCTTCTTAATGGTTGGCTTGGCGATGCCACAAGTAGTGCAGGATCTAATATATTTTACAGATTTGGCCAATAAAAATACTTTTGCAGTACTATCACTGTCTTCTCTACACCAAAGTGTCCTGTGACTCAACTACAGTGTGCTTCCAAAATTAGCTATGCATACTCACTTGGAGGAACACAAAGGTGTACCAAGTGGCATAACAGTGCATCCTAGAGGTGGAAGTCTAGAACTTGCTTGCCATCCATTAGCATATGGTATGTGGTGGCAAATTCTGGATCATTTTGTAAAATTATGGCCATCCAAAAGTCTCATGCCCACAAAAGTCAAGACCAGTGGTCAGCATAACTTTCAGTGATCGACTAAGGCAATTTGCAACATTATTGATGTTGCCCATCTTGTACTTAATGGTCAAATGGAATTGTTGTAGATATGTGGACCATTTCTTCTGGCGATCATTCTACAACTTTCCTTGTGTCTACATAAACTAGAGAGGTCAGTGATCTATATGAATGGTTGTTTCCTTCCCCAAAATGTAATGTTTCCATTGTCGACAAGCATACACAATGAAATACATCTCCTTATCATATGTGAGGTATTTTTTAATCACATCAAAGAGTGACCACACTATGATAGGCCACCTAATGCCCTTGTTGGGTGAGAATTTCACCAATAGCATAGTCAGAGGCATTTATCTCAATCTAAAATAGTTGTTATAGCTCTGGAAATGTGAGGACCAATGCAGAGAAAAGGTGGTGTTTTAGCTCAATGAACACATTTTATTGCGATTCATACCAAAAAAAAATTTCTTTCGCTGCTCCCTTGGTGACTTGAATCAAATTCCAAATGATATGAGAGAACCCCAACACAAATCTTTGATAAAAATAGGCAAGGCCCAATAAGCTATGAAGCTCTGTTAGAGTTGTCAGGGTTGGCCAATCTAAATGACTTGGATCTTAGTTGGTTCCACGTCGCCACCTCTCTCATCAATTATGTAGCCCAGATATTGGACCTGGTCCATGCCAAAGGAGCATTTCTCCAAGTTGGCACATAGTTTGTGTTATCGTATGGTTTGAAGGACTTGTCAAATATGTCGCAAGTGCTCTTCCCAAATCTTGTTGAAGATGACAATGTCATCTAGATAGACAACCATGAACGAGTTGGTTAATGGTCGTAATATATCATCCATCATCCTCATAAAATTGGCAGGGGAAATCGTCAATCCAAAGGGCATATCCAACTAGTCGAAGAGACCCTCCTTGGACTTGAAGGCGGTCTTCCATATTTCTGTGGGCTCTATTGGGACTTGGTGATAGATGGACTTCAAATAAATATTTTTGAAGTGCTTATCCCCATTGAGCTAGTTAATAAGGTCATCAATCCATGACATCAGGTATCTTTTCTTGACAGTGATTTTCTTGAGTGCTTGATAATCAATGCAAAGTCTCCAGGTCCCATATTTCTTATGTATAAGTACAATTGGGCTCCCACAAGGTGATGAACTTGGTTGGAAGTTCCCTTTTGTTAAAAACTCCTAGATCTGCTGCTTGATTTCCTCGTTTTCCAGAAGAGAGTGAAAATAGATGGGTCCATTAGGTAAAGGTGGTTAGGGGGTTAGAATGATTGAATGTTTGACCTAATAGTGCAAAGGTACCCCTATGGGTGACAAGAATATGTCCCTATACTCTTCCACGACATTATCAACTTGATTCTGTTACGTGGAGGAACCCTTTCTAGGGGCCATGGATGTGGCCATGATCTTCCCCTTACTTTGAGAGAGAATAAAAAGGAAACAAATTTGCTAGTTTTGGGAGATGATCTTACTGCATTTCTTAGAAGAGATCAAAGAAATGGTGGTAGGTGGGGTTATTTCCAGTATCTTATATATTTTACTTCCCAAAGTAATAATAACAGTGTGAGGCCTGGACTCATACACAACATGATGCTTCTACAAGTATGGTTGGCCTAACAAAACATCACAAAATTCAAGGGGAGAAACATCACGTAGTACCTCATCCATGAAAGGTTTGATGATATAGGGAAGGTGACACTACTGGCTGTCATGAAGATCTCGCACTTGTTGGAGCCACTTGATGGTGTATGTTTGTAGGTGTGGTATTGTTGGTAGACCCAACCGCCTCATGACCTTTGTTGAGATGAGGTTTTTTTGACTTCCACCGTCGACAATGAACTACAATAGTGAACCCTTCAGCCACATCTATGAGTGGAAAAGACTGCCACCCTCCTCTGGATCTTCAAGCTCAATCTTCTTTACCTTGGTGGTGGAAATGGTGGCATTGGATTCTGTATTAATGATCTATTTCCCCTTGTCGGGTTCCGACTCTTAGTCGGAACATGCATATGACTTTGAAGCTTTTAGCTCAACCACTAGTGACTACTTTGCACAACCCTCATTTTTGTTATGAGTGGGGCTCTTATGGAACTCACACCACTTTCCTATGTCTTTCTTCATATTCCCATTGTTTTTATTTGATTGTGGCTTCGATGGGTTGTCCTTGGTCATTCCTCCTTCGCTCGATCCTTTGTTCTGCAGTTTGGAGGTGCTTTTTCCCTGCTTTGGATTTGCAGATCCAAAGTCTCGCTTCTTTTGTTTATTTTCTACTCGATCTTGACAACATATCAGTACATTACACCAAGTGAGGATATGTCTAGGAACTCCATTTATGCTTGGATGTATTTGTGTAGACAACCATGGTACTTGAGTACCAGATGTCACTCATAGTCCTTGATACCCATATTTGTGAGTAGGGTAAAAAAAATATTTGTGAACTTCAGCACCTCTTAGTCCCTTAGCATGGTCCATTTTATATACTTATCTTCTTAGCTCTCAATTGGGTAATATTTTTCGTTGATGGCATCTCAGGTGGAACCCCAAGAGGGTGTGGCTGAAAATATTAAGGGTTCCTCCTTGTCCTTTGTCTCACAGTGAGTTTCCCACTAATCCTTGACATGGGGGGTGTCCTTAAGGAGTGAAAAAGTAGTCTTTTCCCTTTTGAAAAAATTAGGGACTGAGAAATATCCTTCTAGCAAATTTGACCATTTATGTACAACATACGCATTTATTTGATCTTCAAATATAGGAATGTCAAATTTAACTTGTACCTTAAAGAGGGCAATTCTTTTGATGTGATTGCTAGATGAATATTATTTTCCCACTGGTATCAATCGAAGGATCTGGGAAAAAGTATCCATAATATCATTCCTTTGCCATTCAAGGGCCTCTTCAAGCAACCGTTTGAAAGGATTTCCTTCTCCCTCATCTTTTTCTCTTCCACCATGGGTGGTCGTTTAGGTCAGTGAGGCCGGTATTGCAAGGGCTCAACCAGTTCAAGTCCCAACTACTTATACCCTGACCTTGTTGGGAATATGCACAAAAAAATAGAGAAAGAACACATCGTTATGATACCACTGATCCAGATTTATGAAGGAATGAAATGGAATACAAATTTAAACAGAAACATAGAGATGCAACAAATGAACTTCAACTAATTAATAACAAATGTTAAAAAAAATTACATGTTGAATGGAAACAAACTAGCTCGGGCGATGTTAACTTATCTCTAAGATGAGATGTGACGGCTACATGCCTTCTACATTTTATTAAAATGAGGCTCAAAGGCCTTTTTATCGTCAAGAAATAATGGAAAACCATAAACATCCAAAAGCCTAACCCTAGGAGATGAAATGCCAAAAGCTTGTGTGCCCTGCTAGGTTAGTTGTATTGTTAACTTCCCGAGGTAGTAACTTTAGCATACAGTCTTCGTTTGGTGTGCATGATACCTCGTAAGAAAGACCTATCCAAGGAAAACAATTGCCAATTGCAATTGGAAAGGTTATTGGATTTTTGTTTCCCATTTCCTCAAAAAATGTTGTTTAGGGCCTCAAAACGACTCTAGAAGTCCAGGACCCGAAAAATCACCAAAAATAGAAAACTTTTGAATTAAGAAACTGTGTTGGAAAACAAGAAACTAAAAAGAAACAACACTGGGGGTCCAAGTGGATTAGGTAGGTGGCCACTAATATCCACCTGGATTAAAGATGGTAGGGATTTAACCTCCATGGAATATATATAATATTATTAGTAGTAGTCACAAATAAAAATTTGATATTTATCTCAAAAGTTGTTATGCCCCTTGTACCCTTTTAATTAAATTGACTTATTAAAAGTAATGTCATATGCAATGAGTTATGTTTTTCGAGCATGTAGTATTGATAAGCCATCATATTGACCCATGGTATTCTAACAAAGCCTATTAATAAGTTACAAATCTCCATCATAAAGTGGGGGTAAAGGTAGCTTGCAGAGATACATGTGAGAAAGACAATATATCCATTTACCAATTGAATCTATTGGTCGCCCACGTATGTGTATAGGTGTACACCTAATATGCATATCATAGGGCACGTTTCATTATTCACATAAATAACCAAGTGACTCTGAGCTTGCAACAAAGTTGCACAAACAAAGAGATAAATAAGGTTTTAATATACTACTTTTTATTAACATATTTCAATGCAATGGCATGGTGGTAGTTAAATTTTTGACAAAATAAGTCTTAGCATGATGAAAGAGTCAAAATTGCTGATTTTGGTGACCCATGGTATTAAATCATATGGATTATATGTGATATACTCTTTTAAAAGTTTATAAATTCTCCATTGTAATATGCTTAGGTGACATGGAGGGCTCACTTGGCCTCGTAAGGATATTGGTTGTCTTGGTTGCTTTTAAGTCAAGGTATGACTACATTTAAGTTAAATGATAATAATAGAGCTATTATTTGGTTTTCCAAGTTTTGGGTTTTCTATGTTATTGTTGCTATAATTAATTTTTATGGCATTGTATTTATCTCTAATAGTGATATCAACACTAAGGGATCGTGGCATATAGAAGGAGGTGATAGTTGCAAATGTCAACACATTCTATGTTGAGGCTAAAGCTAACATAGAGAAGTGTGATTGGGATTTGACCAACGTACATGAAGATTGTCTGAAAAGAAATAAAGGTTCAATAGGGTGAGATATAGCCACAAAAGCGAGGACACAATATGAGGAAACAATAACAAAAAATAATCACTTTGGTGCTTAAATTTGTAAATTACATGTATATGGACATACATCTACAAGACCTGGTTAGGTAGGCATACTCCTTGTCGTAATGTCTTGGACCTAGGTGATAGGGGTGGAGAGCATGATGATCTCCCTAATCAAGTTCAAATAATGTAATGTTTGAGTAAATTTTCCTCGATGTGAGAGTCAAGGTACTTAGGTGATAAGGGTGGATAGCATGAGATCTCCCTAATCAAGTTTAAAGGGGATAATGTTTGGGTAAACTTACCTTGATGAAATTTTTTAAAAAGTGCATAGTTTTAGGCACATGGTTTTGGTGGCATGAGTATTAAATTCAATGGATTACATGTGATGAAACCTTTAAAATACTTAGGAATTCTCCATTGTAATAGATTTACTAGCTATTTTTTTACCTGCTTGAGTTTGCAGGTTAAAGCCATATGATAATAATAGATTTATTAGATGGATTTTTGCTCTTTGGGTTTTCCACATTAAACTATTTTTGTTTTGCATTATTGTTGCTAAAATTACTTTCTTTTGAATTGTCTTTATTTATAACAACAGTCAATATTAGCATTTCCAATGTTAGTAATCCACAGAGCAATTGATTGTGATAGGGTTTAGAAGAAAACTCACCATTCTCTATTGTTTTCATATAGGTTTTTGTGCATGGACAGGGAAAAAGAAAAGGCAACTAGGAATTATAGCAAATGTGAAGAAGGAAATTCCAAGAGTGTGTGTACAAAGGATTCTAAAACACCTTAGTCATTATAGATTCTGAAATTTTGAAAACCTAAAGAATATGAATGAAGTCAGACGATTAACTTCAATGGTCAGAATATTTTGGAATAACTAATAGCTCTAAAAACACTACCTTCTGGAATGAAAATACACATCCCTCCTACAAAGATTAAAGCAATGGAATTGGATATTGACCCTATTTGTTGGAATATCTACTTTATTTATTGGTTTATCTTCCCTTACTTTATAATGTGTTTTCTTGATCAATTGCAATTTGTGCAACTTACTCTAGAAGAACAGGTCGAAAACCACTCTTCTAGATTATCAATGTATATGTCAAAATTGTAAGGGATAAGGGACACCCTTTCTTGACTCCAATATTGTATTTAATTTCCTCTGACAAATCCTTAGTGGTCCTAATCTTAGCAATAACATTCTCGTACAACCTTGTCACAACAACCCCTAACTTGATAGAAACCAATATCTCTTCTAGATTCTTCCATAGCTTTGTTCTAGGAATGGTGTCAAAAGATTTTCTAAACTCAACAAAACTATAAAAGAGATAGTTTATATTATTATGGAATTCCTCATCAATTATCCTAAGTAACAAGATGGTCCACAGTTGAATGATATCTCCTAAATCCAACTTGGCCTTTAACTCTTTTACCATAACTTTCAAGCCAAAGACTAGTATTCTTTTCCAAGATAAGCTCATACAACTTAGCTAAAAAGCGGCTAATTATAATGGTCCTGTAATTAGAAGGATTTCTTTTGTCCCAACTTTTAAATATAAGCACAATAAGGCTTTACATCCAAGGATTATGGAAGCCTTGCTTCACTGTTAAATGAAATAGCTTGTGTGTATGTGGGATGAGGATAGATTCTCCCATTTTAAAAATTTCAACTTGGTAACCTTCAATGTCCTTATCTTTCCCATTAGTGAGTTTCTTAACCCCACACTCAATGTCTTCCGAATAAAATATATCATCCATTATAGGGACATTCAAAATGGTGTCCATGGTGTTAGGGAATTCATAGAGGTTTTTAATGTAAATATTCTAGTTCTTCAAGGGAGTCAAATGAATTTATTTCATATTAGGAATTAGAATCTTCCTCCAAATCTTTCTAGGATCAAAGTTAGAGAGGTGCAGTAACTGCACTTTCTTTTAGTTATATAATATATTTTATTTATTTTAATAATATCTTTATACATGTTTATATAATTAATATTTAATGTTCAGGTAAATAGGACATTCCATACAAGAAGAACACCTTCAATAACCACTCACACAACTAGATCAAAGATCAAAATGCTAGTATTTTTACGTTGTTAAAACCTTCTGAGAAGGAAACAATCCATGACCCTAGCCAATGCATCCACTTGTGGCAATTTCATTAATGAAAAGCAAAATATTTTACATTAGAGAGCTCTCAAAATCAATCACTAGCCATTAGCCTCAATGCCCTTTAATAAATATCATGGACCAATTAGGCATTAAGCCACAGATAAATAATTGTTAGTATTAAGAAAAATATGAGTTGTTAGATCACTCTATGTCTAAAGCATATCATGATTGTTATATTACAATGCAACTAATGCATATTAAAGAAACCCAATTTTACCTAATAAACAAATCATACCAAGTTGAACTTAACTAACTCATAAGTGTCTAAATATCCTAACATTCCCCCTTAAGAATAACTTGGTATATGATTGAAGGATTTACAAAGGTGAGACAATAGGAGAAGGAAGGAGGCTTTAGAACCTATCCCCACTTAATGACAACTTCCTAAACTCCTAACATATATTGAATTAGAAAACTTCATTTATTTAAGCTAATTTGTGAAAATGTTTGTAACTTGATCATCTATAGGGGAAAAGTTCACTTCAATAACTCAATCATGAATGAGTTTTACAATGAAGTGAATTTGTAGCTCGATGTGTTTTCTGCATTGATAATGAATTGGATCTTTTTTGAGCTTGATGACACTCTTATTTTCACACCATAGGGTGGTTGGATGTTGTTGTTGGAATCCAAACTCTAAAAGTATATGTTGAAGCCACAATAATTTTTTACTTACATTAACCACTACTTTGTACTATACTTTTGCTGAAGAAAGAGAAGTTGTATGCGACCTTTTACAAGCCCAAGTGACGTTCGAAATCAAGTCTGAAAACATAACTTGTAGTAGAATTTCAATCATTAGGATTGCCAACCTGTTGACAGCATGGACGCGGAACAAGGTTGCAAGCTCAAGAATATCCATTGGTGATGAAAGAAACTTTGGAGACTCCAACTATGAGGTGACAGTGCGACATGAAGATCATGTGAAGCCAGAGAATGGAACAAAGAAGGAGTTACATGTGCTAAAGTAGCAACTCAAGGAAGAACATGAAGCTGCACAGATAGACGAATGAGTTGTAGCAGGATCAGGAACAACAATGGGTGCATCATGCACTCATCAATGAAACTGCGCCCATACAAGTTAAAGATCCATCCCAACAGCTAACACGGAGTAGACATGGTGAGCAGTGTTGGCGATCACATGCAAGGGATTCATCAGCATGCATGTAATTGTGCGCACGCATGCAATCCAACCCATTCAACACACTCTCCAAGGCAAAGACAAGAAGCAAGTCCAACTACCACCATCACACACTTGAAGATCAGCACGAACACTATGCATCACTGTGTTGTTGATTCAACCACACCCAAGAAGACCATGCACATGTTAGCAAACGAGTTGGATGAAGGGACCCAACCAATGCACTGGTTGCAATGGAGGCAAGATTTTTCTGCAGCAAGATGTCACCATGAGGTGCATACACACCATCGCAGACGACCAAGCTTGGCATCAGCTCACCACCTTCACCATCACAAGCATGTCAAAGAGTTGGTCCCATCACAATGGATAGAGTGTCAGTGATTTCTTGCAAGGCTCGCTCAAGCCATGTTGTCTCACATGAGTACATCTACATTATAATGTTGAGTCATGTCAAGTGTAAGTCAAGTGTCAATAGTTGGATGTAACAGTCATATAGTAGGTGAAGAGTCATGAGGGTAATTGAACTGTCACAAAGGGGAATGTTAAGGGTCACCCCACCCTTTTCTATAAGTAGTCCCTCATAACTCATTGTAGAGGCTTTTCGTAAGCCAAGCTTCTACTAAGACTATCTTGAAGAAGTCTTGGATAGTATTGTAAAGCGCCTTGGCTTCTCCACTGCACGGAGCTAGTACATCTCCTTGGAGGAGCAGGTAGATGTGGCTGTAACGTTTCACTAATGGGGCTAGTAGGTTTACATGGATGTCTTGTATGATTGGAACTTACAATTTTATATAATAAGAGCAAGCACATTTTCATGCAGATGTTGTTATTGTAGTTGGACTGCTATGGTTGCCTTAATGATATATGTTGTTTAACTTACATCTTTTTGTATGAAATGATTCACATGAAATTATATGAATCTTGTTGCAAATGTGTTGTATATGTTGTTAATACTATCACCATCCATGTCAACTGCTCTGCCAGATACTAAGCAGACCTTTCACATGAACCTTTTTGTAACAATGTTACACTTGTTTGGACTGATCCGTGAGTGTTGTATGTGTTATCTTACCTTGTATGTTGTGACTACCACATCCGAGTGGACTGCTCCACCGGAAGCTGTGTATGTCCTTTTGTGTTTTGTGTTCCTAGCCAAGTTGGGATTGATCCCTTTCAACCTAGAACTCACCTTCACCCTTATCTCCCCCCTTATGTGTTGGAACCTCTCATACATCTTCATTGACTCACTGCAACAGTCACACCCTTGCTACTAACAGAGTTATCCTACTTGCCTATATGCGACATCATAGTCAAGGCATTACCTTACTACCCACTAATGGGACTCCTACACCAAACGTTTTAAGGTCTAATTGGGAATTCTTACCAGGGAGATCCCCTTGACATGTTGGTGGGTCTATCACCATCAACATTTCTGGCGCTAGAAGGAGGGCCTAATGACAAGCTGTGTCCTCTCATACAGTTTTGAACCTTTGCATATCTTTCATGGAGTCTTGCACTCTTCATCCCTCGAGGTGTTTTTCGAATCATGAAGATGACTCCATATCGGGGAAGATTTTATATCTCTTGTCCACTCACACGTATGATGGTGAAGGCGAAGTGGCCTGGCTTGAGAACTTACATAACTTTCTTTCCATGATTCATGAGGAAGATGAGTTTTTTGACGAACAAGTTAGTTTGCGGCTTGCATACACAGTTCATTAATCTCCATTTCGTTGGGTGCTCAGCATACCGGCTGACATCGTGCACTCATTGGAGCACTTCTGTGATCTTATTGAAGACATGTTCTATCATTTTGATTCAGACCATCTTGACCAGAAACTGTTACAGCAATAGAGGGCTCCACATGAATCCATTATTGATTTTTGGCAGTGCTTCTGTGACTTGCAGTTTCAAGCTCTGAGAAGGCATATGAAATTTTCTTATCTTTGGGACCAGTTCGAGTACCGTTGTTGGTACCATTCTATGAACCCTTTTTCCCTCCCAAAACATGACCATTACCTACCTCTTTTCATCATTTATCCCTCAAATGCCTTGGAAATTGATTAATTAATAATTTTATAGTTGTTGAATTGCATTTAAATTGATTTA